>WXYE02257244.1:0-33185 GCA_011319275.2 Echinosphaeria canescens | reverse complement strand
AAGCGGGCAATGGTCTGTAGGATTTCGTCCGAGCGCTTGAGCGCGAACGCCTTGGCTGCGGCATAGCCTTCCGGGGTGAGCGGCCCCTGCGAGGTGTAGATCACGAAGAAGCCGCCATCGAGCGCGCCTTCGTCCATCCGCCCGAGATCGACCTGCGCGAGGTCATTCTCGTGGGTATGCCGCGCGCCGAAATCCCATCCGGGCCGGGCGAAATGGACCGGCGTGTCGAGATGGGTGTCGAGGGTCAGCAGGTTCTTGTGGAGCGTGGCGTCGTCGACCGGCGCCGAAGCGCTGTTGGTGGTGGCGGTGCCGCTGCACGACGTGGCGAGCAGCAGGACGGGCAGGAGGCGATGCTTCATCCCGCGATCCTATCGGCGCGGACGGCGCGGTAAAGCCTTGGTGCGTCAGCGCGGGCCAGGTCAGGCGCTTTCGACCGGCGCGAACGCCGTTGCCCGCGCCGCCATGGCCTTCGATGGTGCCGGCGTTGACCAGCACGTCGTTGCCGTTCTGGCCGCGGTAGCCGTAGCCGTTGGCGCTCGACAGCGTGGCGCCGGCCCGGTTTTCCACGCGCGAGAAGAAGGTGGCGCCCAGCGTGTTCGCATGCACCGCGTCGGCACCGCCCGAGGGCGAGTTGGCGCCCGTGGTGGCGATGGTGCCGGTGTTGACCAGCAGGTTGGCGACCAGGTTGCCGCCCTGCAGGTACACGCCCTTGGCCGAGGCGCCGCCGGCCGAGATGGTGCCGTTGTTGACCACCGTGTTGCCCGGCCCCAGCGTGGAGATGCCGTGCGAGCTGCCGCCCGTGGTGACGATGCTGCCGTTGTTGGTGATGAGCGTGCGCGTGCTGCTGTTCGACGTCACCAGGATGCCCGAGGTGCCGCCGCTGGTGGTGCGGATGGCGCCGTTGTTGGTCAGGGTGTTGTCGTTGCCCGCCGCTCCGTCAGGTCTGGTGCACACCTTCGTCGTGAAGCGGGAGCAGGTGACGCCGCACATGGTGCGGGTCACGTTCGGCGGCGGCGATCTCGAGGACTTCGAGTTCCAGGGGTTCGATCAGTGGTTCCGCCTCGCCGTGCCGACCCACGGGTCGGACGACCGCTTCGACAACCTGCCGTCGACGTTCACTCTCGGCGGCTATCTCAAGTACCGCACCCTGCCGGCGAGCACCCGCCCGGTGATCCGCAACTACACGGTGCGCGCCTACCGGTCCGACCCGGCGGAGCTCGACGTCGACTTCGTCGTGCACGGCACCGACGGCATCGCGGCGCCCTGGGCGGCCTCCGCCGAACCCGGTGCTGAGATCGCCTTCATCGACCAGGGTCGCGGCTGGAAGCAGCCCGCGGGCACCGATCGGGTGCTGATCGTCGCCGACGAGAGCGGACTGCCCGCGGCGGCCGGCATCCTGCGCGATCTGCCGCGTGACACCGTCGGCGACGCGATCATCGAGCTGTTCGATCTCGCCGACCGGCAGGACGTGGCTGTATCTCTACGCTCGTAGGGGCAACCCCCAGTTTACCGCTCTCACTTCGCCTCTGGAAAGGAGGAAATGCAAGTCGCTCGACCACAGTACGCTTGCGAGACTCCATACGAATGCTTGGTAGTTCGCACCACAGCAAAGTACCAAATCTCTGTAACAAGGATGTGAATCCAGAGCCATAATCTGCGAGTAAGAGAAAAAGCAAAGCGATACATCATATCATGTTCATCACAGAAAAACCTCGTCCGTCTGTCACGAGTTGCCCCTGGATGCTGGGCGTGTTGCCGAGTCCTCTGTCCCCCTCGTCATGATCAGCTAGCCCCGGACAGGCGGTCCCTCCTCAGTGTCCTCCTTTAAGTCGGCTGCTTGAGGCGCTTTTGCCGAGCCCTCAAGTATCCCAGAATTCTGCGCAATAGGCTCTTCTTCGGCTTGACCAGCCTCGTGTGGCGGTACGGGGAATGCGGGAGTCGGTGCCCGATCAGCTTCACTGCGGTCAGTCTTTCCCAACGCTGGGTTCCCGTCGTGCCCTTGCCTGTCCCGGGCAATCGGCTGCTCGGTATCTGCATCTGCATCTGCATCTGCATCTGCACCTGCGCCATCCGCCGCCGCCGCTGTCCGCACCCCATCCCTGTCCAGCCGCAGGGTCTCGTCCATCTGGTCGGCCAGCCTGTCCAGGTCGTCCTTGATGCCGGGCGCCAGGCCGGCCAGGCCGGCGGTCTGGCGCTGGGCCTCCTTCTCGCCCACGAGGTGGCGCCACATGTCGCCCAGCTCGGCGCGCCAGCCGAGCAGGTCGGCCAGCCGGCGCACGGCCGCGTCGCACTCGCCCAGCAGCACCACGTCGTCGGCGCGCGCGCCGATGCCGCCGGCCGGCTCCTTGTTCAGCAGCAGCCGCGGCACGCCGTCGCCGACCATGCTCGGCAGCGACGCGAACGGCTGCACGCTGAGGCTCGTGCCCATGACGATGGCCAGGTCGGCCTCGGCCACCCGCCCGCGCGACCGGGAAAAGTGCTCCGGGAGCGGCTGGCCGAAGAAGACAATGTCGGGCTTCACGATCCCGTTGCACCATGGCCCCCCCGCGGCGAATGGGTTGGCGGCGCGGCAGCGTGGCACCTCGCCCCGCGCAACGTGCTCGTGCATCTGGTCGTCCGGCAAGGGCGCCAGGCACTCGATGCAGCGCTGGGACGCGAAGCTGCCATGAGCCTCGATGCTGGGAGAGAGGAAAATACGGAGGGGCAAGGGGTAAGCAGGGGCGGGCATATTTGTGAACATTGCGGGCATCACCTATATTTTTTTATGCCCTTTTTTTTTCGTAGCAATCGTCTGTCCGGCGGTGCTTACATGAGGTCCGGGGGAACGCCAGCGGCGCGCTCCAAGCAGTCGATGTTCTGCGTGAACAAGAGGTGCAGGAGGCCCTTCTTGGCCAGCAGGGCGATGAAGACGTGCGAGATGGTGGGGTGGAATTTCCCGGGGTACAGCTCCTTCGCGAGCACGTAGAAGGGCTCCGGGTTGTGGCGGAAGAAGCCGATGTCAAAGACGGCCTCGGGGTAGGGGAGTTTTAGGCGCGCGAGGTTGGCGTAGAGCCCTGTGGTTGGGGAGCGGAAGTCGGGGACTGTTGCACGTCCAGAAATGGAAGAGGGAGAAGAACACCACGGTTCACGGTTAGGATTCCCCCCACTCGTTTCATAGCATGGGTGGTGATGATGATGATGATGAGAATAAAACTACGTCAAAAAAAACCTACTGCCGGCTGCGGTGGAGATGCCGGCGCCGGTCATGACCACGATCTTGCTGACGGCGCCGGACTTGATGTGGTCGGCGACGGCAGCCAGGCTGCGGTCGCTCAGTGTTTGGGGCGGGCCATCCGGCGTCGGCACGGATGCCTCCTGCCCCATCCTGGCTGTGGCTCCTGCGCGTCCGCGTCTCTGGCCGGGGCCCTGGCTGGGGTTGAGCTGAGCAGGCGTTTGCTGCTGGAGATGACGGGGGCGCCGACGTCGGCCTATCTTGACGGTCGTGTGGCTCTTGGTCGATCAAATTGTAGGGAGAGAGCTGTATTGACGAGACACGGCGATCAGGCTTGCTCGTTTCCCTTCGTTTCACTTCGTCTCTCTCTGTACCTTGAGGTTGGTCGCAGGAATATTCAGCACTTAAAACCAGGGCTGACGAGATGGTCGTCCGGCGACGGGGCTGTGAGACGTGAGCAGGTCCCGGTGTGACTGCAGTCATCACCTGTGGGGCCACGTCAGCGAGCTGATCGGACTGCGAACCGACTGGAGCTTGTCTTACAGTGTATGTGAACGATCGGGGAGAGAGGCGCCTTTGCATGTATGAATTGTATGAATCAGAGAGGAATGCATGAGACCAAAGATGGACGAGATGAAGTACAGTGCCAACCATGAAATAAATATGTAGATCCTAGAGTCTGTATACGCTTCTTTACTAACCCCGATTAAACTCTTCGAGCGAAGCGAGGTCGGGGGTCTGGGGGGAATCCCCAGGAAAAAAAAAAGGTTAAAAGGTAGAGCGGTCTTTTCCTGGAGATTCCTCCCAGACCCCCGACCTCGCTTCGCTCGAAGATACAGTACTATAATATAATGTAATCGGGGTTAGTAAATGAGTGTATATGGATGGACCTTGGGGGATTGCATGTTCATTTTGTGATTGGCGCTGGATGACGCATACGTACGCACAAGCACTTGTTTCATGTGTTCGTGTGCCAAGTGAGGTTTGAGAAGGCGCGGTGCATCAGCCGGCGCTCCACGACGGGATCTTGGCAGGTGGAGAGGCGCGTTGAATAAGTCCCGTCTTTAGTTGGTCTCCTGGGAGTGGTGGTATAACACCCGGCAGCTACGCCGAGAAGATAGGAACACACATGGCGGCCGAAACTCCAAGTAACTGGAATGCTCGTTTCTATCACAAGATACCTTCAAGTAATTATTTACTTGTAAAACGCTCCTCAATCTGCCACGGGATTACTTCACTCGACCCAAAGCGTAGTTGGCCTGAAGCGAGCCCGTGTCTCCATCTTCCATGTTCTTCTTCACTGTTTCTTTTCTGCCCAAATATTCGCCCTGCATGCATCAGATCCTTTCCTTTCGGTCTCCGAAGGGGAGAGATGTGGGCAACTGTGTATGCGGCCCCCGTATCTACACATTCGGGTCCCTCCTATGCCCTGTCACTCGAGGAAGAAGGGCCAGAGAGCAAGTAACATCGATCTACAACTGACACTACCAACAAGGTAAACCGCCAAAACCCAACGCCACAGTATCATGCTCCTTGCGTCTATGAACGCGTTTCCATCTACATAACCCGAAGTGTCGACCGGTTCTCTGCCTGTGGCCGTCCTTGTTCCTCGCTAGAAGACGATCAATCCGCAGAAGAAAGTGCGGCGCTCCTTTTTGATAAAGGGCAGGCGAACAGCTGAATGTTCAGTCATCTAGAAGAAGCGGAACACGGTTTGAGTCAGTCAGTCGACGCCGCCGATCGGGCTGGTGGCTGTTCTGTACGGGCTGGTGGCGCATGAGGACTGACATACTCTCCAGGCCGGGTCCGCTCGTGCGAGCCGCCACAGCCCGCGTTTCTCAGCGAGGACGACTGGCTTGCAATGTCATCCCGGCTGGCGCCCTGGCCGGAGTCACCCGGGCCGCCGTCATTGACCTGCGGCGGTCCGTTTCCATCGCTGGCTAGGGTCCGGCGTTGGTCGTCATGGTCCTGACCATGGCGCCGGTCATCGCGGCCGAGGCCGGGACTCCAGCGTTGGTCCTCGTAGCCCTGACCCCGACGTTGGCCATCGTGGCTCTGGCCAGGTTGGATTCCGTTGGCCAATGAACTGTCGTCGTCGAAGTGGACGCCGCCCAGGCCCTCTCGGCCAAGGCCATCCTGGAACATGTCGTCGAGGTTGAAATTCGGTCCAGGTCGAGCCAGAGGTGACCGGTCCGGGCCGGGGGTATCACGGCGGCGGGGTGCCGACCGACCCTACATATCGACGCTGCGTCAGTGTGGGGAATGGGAGACGATGGCTTCCTTGGTGGCACGAACCCTCCACACGTCGTAGGGCTCGAAGGGCAGACCCATCTCCCTTCCAAGGACCATGTCGTCCTCGTAGTTCATCCTCGCCAGGTCATGCAAGAGAGCCCTCCTCAGTTCGTTGTGGATTTGATGCTCGAGCGCGAGACTCATGCGAGTACGGGTAGCAGAGTGGTGGTCGCGGTTCATGGTGACTGTAAGGCGGGTTGGCACGTGGGAGTGAGGAAGAGCATGAACCTCGAGGTGTTGGAAGAGTTCGTGTCTAGAGAAGAGGGAAGAAACAAGGTCTAGAGGGCAAGAGGGAGGGTTAATATAGTCTGGCAAAGACCCCGGTCTATGACGAGCCGAAGGACCACTGATGCTGTAGATGCAAAGGAGCGTCTTTGCGTGTGATTCACCTCATCACACGTTTGCTCTTACGCCGACCTCTCCGCCTTTATATATCAAACTGGCCACAACTGCTATTCGGCAGGGTGAAGAGGTCGTCTGCAAGTCGTCCATTTCTTTGCCCACTTCCTGGCGAAAGCCAGTGCCAATACCGTTGGCCATACAGGTGAAGACAGTGGACGTCTGTTTGTATATCATCTGACACTATACCTGTGCTACACCCCCCTCCAACCCCCATGAGCCAGATGGCAATGAAGGTGGTGACTGTCCCTTGCCAGGAACCAGGCTGATTTGCTTTGATCCGCTGCTCGCCGAAATGTAGGAATACAACCCATTCGCAACGAGGCTGCTTCATTGAGACCCGCCAGTCGTAAATAGGATGCACACAGACTCGGCCTATATCAGAGAGTACCCTGAGCCTTCACGATCGCCGGAACTGCTTCCTGCTGTTCCCGGGACCTCTTCATCACCGCCCCCTCCCGCTCTCCCCTCTTCACTCCTCCTGGCCTCGGATGATTTATCTTCTCTTCACAGCTCGCCATGTGTCTTCGACTTCTATGGCCCTTGGTCCGAGCCACATTTTAGTTCCAGATCGGAAGAAGGCGAACTTGCTTGGACCTCCTCCAGCCTTGAAATTCCCACGCCGTCGGACCCGAACTCTAATTAATCCTTCTGCTTCCGGATCTGCTGGTACAGTGCCAAACACAAAATAAACATACAGATCCCCCATCTCCCTGGGGTTCGTACACGCACGATATCTTCGAGCGCAGCGAGGCCGGGGGTCTGGGGGGTACCCCCAGAAAAAAAAAAAAAAAAAGTTCAAAGGTAGAGCGTCCTTTTCCTGGGGGTTCCCCCCAGACCCCCGACCTCACTTCGCTCGAAGGTATTATAACGAGTATGTTCGGGTTAGTAATTGGGCGTGTACAGATCTTAGTATCTGCATGTTTATTTTGTGATTGGCACTGTACTTAGATCCGCATCTTCCCGACCGCCAGCCATTGCATAGAATAATGCAGGCCAGGTCAAGGCCAAATGGGACAGATACTGACAAGTCTCCACAATGGAGAAACGCTCATGCTGAGCTCGGTCGCGCCCTTCGCTGAATCGTCCAGTCGTGGTCGGAGACGCCTTCCCTTCACAGCCGACAAGGCTTTGGCGAGCTTACTTCAAACACGATGGTTGGCGGCGTGGGCCGATCCGGTGGGGCCATTAGGTGGGGCCATCAGGCCACTTCCCATGAGATGGTCGACACTTCCTCAGCCGACTTCAACCCGCTGGTGCTCGGGCAAGTCCTGCATCAAATATCCCGCATCAAATAACGTCCGACGCGTGACGATTTTTCCGATGCGGCTCCTTCCATTACTGATGGGCCGATAGCGCATGACGGTCCTGACGAGACGAAGCATGGCTCGTTTCCCAAACCCTCGCCCCTATAAAAGAGGCGAACGGCATCATCCATCATCAGGATCTGAGATGAACAAATTGTCGATCAACACCTAGATGTTGCCTCAACTTGATTCGTGACCCTACAGGATCTAGAAATCTCAGTAATCCCTACAAGGCACATCGGCACCATCATCCATAACCATCAAATCCCTGGCCATCGTCGTCATGGCACCCACAATGCCCGGAGTCACAGCCAAGCGAATGATGCACCACATTGATCGGAAGGAGCTATACACCAACCTCGAGACCCGCGTGCGATATCTGCAAAGCTTTGTGGACTGGAGCAACCGTAAGCTCTTTGGCCGGGATGACAGATGGCAGCCTCCTCTTCTGCCCTCCTCTCCGTCCCCCTCCACGTCCCCCTCCACGCCTCCCTCTTCTCAGTCATTGTCACATGTGCCCCCCTTCTATGCTAGCTGCTGACCACTCCCGACAGGCGACGTTGAGGCGCTCATCTCAGGGGCCAAGTACATCAGGGCACTGATTCCCGCCGTCGTAAATATCATTTATCAAAAACTCTGCCAGTATGACATCACGGCCCGCGCATTCACCACCCGCAGCACGAGCTATGAGGGACCCATGGACGAGACCCCCGACGAGCTCAGCCCGCAGGTCGTCCACCGCAAGGCTTTCATGCGAGCATACCTTAACAAGCTGTGCTCGGACCCGCGGGACATGGAGTTTTGGGAGTATCTGAACAAGGTTGGGTGCGTTGTTGCCTTTTTTTTATCCCCTCTCATGCCTATTCCTCGCTTGCCTGTTTCTATCATCTTTATCAGATTCTTTGCTACCCCCCCACCTTCCACGCACCAGCTAACCTCTCTCCCCAGAATGATGCACGTCGGCCTCGGCCGCACCCATCCCCTCTACGTGGAGTATGTCCACATCGGCGCCGCGCTGTGCGTCATCCAGGACGTGCTGACCGAGGCGACGCTGTCGCACCCGCGGCTGCCCATGCCGCGCAAGATGGCCATCGTCAAGGCGCTGGGCAAGGTGCTGTGGATCCAGAACGACCTGTTCGCCAAGTGGTACGTGACCGACGGCGAGGAGTTCACCGACGGCGTCGACTTCTCCGGCCTGCTCGAGAAGGAGGGCTTCCTGCGCGGCAAGAAGGTTCTCGGCACCGAGGAGGAGGAGAAGGAGGGTAAGGACGCTGTCGGGGGCGATGGGGCTGCGGCGGGTGGAGGGCAAGGTGAGGAGCGCCGGCCTGAGGCGGGGGTGGTCGGGGATCCCTCGCTTGTGCCCGCCGATGTGGATGGGAGCAGTGCGCCGTTGGCACAAGGGGGGCAGAAGGAGCGGGAGCGGTTGGCATCCCCTAAGAAGGTTGGCTCCGCGACAACGCCGGGTGTGTGCCCATTCTCTGGGGTGGCAAGGGAGATGGGGGAGCTCAAGATCGGCGGCGGTGAAGGGCAGAAATGATAGTTGCCTAGGGAGAGGAAGGGGAGGGGAGGGGGCCGTACGGGGCTCAAAGAGAACACCACGAAGGATTGATATTAGTTGCTAGGAAGCTATGTGGCTATAACGAAAACGCCGATAGAAAAGAGGCACCAACTGCAGTAGAAGGATGTTTATAGAATCATGTATTGCAATATACTGCGACGATACACTGCGACACTACTTGGAGGGTTTCGGGCTGAACCATGCAAAGTCAAGCCGAAAACTGTACGTCAATGCTTGTTGACGCCCCTTTTGTTTATATCCTGGGCACTCAAACACCCCAGGGGCCCGCTCTTGTACAGTAGCTTCTGCGCCTGCATCTGGCACATCGACAATTGCTGACTGAATAGGATAGACAGGTCAATTAGATGACAGGACACGCCATGAGTAAGCAAGAATACCCCCCCCTCCCCCCCTGGCCCTCGTCAAGGCGGACAGCTTTCGACAGAGGCGGTCATCGGTAGTCGGCTAAACCTTTACTTAGATGGCTCAAAACGGGCTATGTACAGTGCCAATCACAGAATAAACATGCAGATCCTATGGATCGATCCGTACACGCTGATTTACTAACCCCGATTATACTATTATTATAGTATCTTCGAGCGAAGCGAGGCCGGGGGTCTGGGGGGAACCCTCAGGAGAAAAAAAAGGTATAAGGTAAAGCGGCCTTTTCCTGGGGGTACCCCCCAGACCCCCGACCTCGCTTCGCTCGAAGATAAAAGGTAGAGCGGCCTTTTCCTGGGGGTACCCCCCAGACCCCCGACCTCGCTACGCTCGAAGATATAGTAGTAATAGTATCATCGGGGTTACGTGTACGGATCCCAGGATCAGCACGTTTATTTTGTGATTGGCATTGTAGCCGGCTAAACCGTTGCTCAGATGGCTCAAAACGGGCTATGTACCAGGTGGCCGGCCGCCGAGCGCAGGGTAGGCGGGTCAGTCATCCCCGTTTATACAAAGTGGTGACAGATGCTAGCGATAGAAGTCGTGACAATCAAGGCAAGAATAACACGCTCATCCCATGCTCCACAATGCACACATAACACACGCCGCGCTTGTCCCCCTCCCTCTCCCCCCATCTTTAGTTACCCGTCACGTTGTAAATCTTCTGAATGTCCTTGAGCATGGCCTCGAAGTCGATCTCGAGGTCCTTGAGCAGGCCGTCGTGGAAGCCAAACACCCAGCCGTGCACGACGGGGAAGCGGTTCTCGGCAAAGGCCTTTTGCACGACGGCCGTCTTGACCACGTTGCGGCACTGCTCGACCACGTTGAGCTCGACCAGGCGGTCGTAGCGGGCCCCTTTGTCGGCGATGGCGTCCAGCTCGCGCTCGTGCAGGCGGTAGACGTCCCGGATGCCGCGCAGCCACGGGTTGAGGATGCCGAGGTCCTGCGCCGTCATGGCCGCCTTGACGCCGCCGCAGCCGTAGTGGCCGCACACCACGATGTGCTTGACGTGCAGGTGCGCCACCGCGTACTGGATCACGCTCATCACGTTCAGGTCCGTGTTGGGCACCAGGTTCGCGATGTTGCGGTGCACAAACGCCTCGCCCGCCGACAGGCCCGCGATCTGCTCCGCCGGGATCCGGCTGTCCGAGCAGCTGATCCACAGGTACTCGGGCGTTTGGCCCTCGGAGAGCCTTGAAAGAAGGGGGGGATTAGTTAGTGGTGGTGGTTTGAGAGAGCAAGAGTTGGTTAATGTGATGAAAAGTGGGCATCTCACACGTCGGCGTGCGGCGAAATTCCTTTCCACTTCTCCCTCTTCCCCTTGAATGAGAGTCCTCGCAGGCTTGAGTGCTCACTACATCTCTACAACTCCTCCCTACACTCACTTCTTGAAAAAATCCGGGTCCCGAGCCACTTGCTCGGCTGCCCAGGCGCGGTTGCTCTCGAAGACGCGATCGTGCGTCTGGCGCAGGTATCGGTCGGCCATGGTCCTGGCGCTAGAGCTGAAGAAGTGTGTATGCTGCTGCTGCTGCTGCTGCTGCTGCTGCCCTGTTCGGCTTGTTCGGCTTGCAAAGTGGTGATTGCGGCTGGTTGATGTAGATAAAGGTGGAGAGGATTGTGATGATGGTGATGCAAAGCTTCCGGAGTTGCCGAAGGTCAAACGACACCCCCGCCGGTGATGGCTAAGACCGGATCCCCAACGAGTCTGCAGTGGCAGTGGCGACACGACAGCGCGGCAAGCAGGCTGTTTATTCGTCGACTTCTTCATCGAGTAGTATCCTGCCGCTGCCGCCCCTGACGGATTGGACCGTAGGAGGGTGGCGTGCCAGTGGGCTGAACCGACAATAGCCCGGCCGTGGCTGCGCAAGCTTGGCGAGCTCATCATGACGCGCGGCTGGCCATGGAATCTATCTTGTTCTCCAAGTTCTTGGTCCGACTTTTATCCCCAAATGAGGAAGCAAGGATCAAACGAGAGGGCAAATCTCATGAAGCTTTTGGCGAAAAGCCCAAAGAGAAAGTAAGACAAAACAACAACCAAGCGGTGACAACTTGTTTGGTTGATTACGTTTGCACGTCGCGCGCGCCTACATAATCTTTCCAAATTTCAAGTGCTTGTTCAGCGACAGAGACAAGCGTGGAAGATAGAAGCCAACACCAGCCGTCTGTCCCAGCAATTCCTATGAGACAGTTGCATAAAATGGAGAGAATGGGATAGATGCAGCGGCATTAGGTACAATTGAGTCTCTTACAACTGATGGTGGTGTAATCCGCATATCTTACATGTGCTGAGTGTTGTTGTGTGGAAGATTGAAGCTAGCGTCCGCCGTCTGTCCTGGCAACGCTATGAGACGGTTATACAAAACAGATACAATGGGTCATACGGTAGCTTCAATAAGTGTAGTGCAATCAACTGAGTTCCCGCAACTGATGGGGATTTAACACGGGTTATCGTATGCTGAGTGTTTGTTGTGTGGCATATGGAAGACTCAGACTAGGGTTCTGCCCTATCACATGACTGGTTACGTAATCTGCCGTTCGAATAATAATAATACCTTCGAGCGCAGCGAGGTCGGGGGTCTGGGGGGTACCCCCAGAAACAGGCCGCTCTACCTTTGAACCTTCTTTTTCCTGGGGGTTCCCCCCAGACCCCCGGCCTCGCTTCGCTCGATAGGCGTCGTTGATATACAAGGACCTGAACGGTATTGCAGGACTGAATTAGGTAGGTTAGTATGAGCATGCCCGGACCTTAGGTCTGCATGTTTATTTTGTGATTGGCACTGTAGAATAAGACTAGTGTTGTGCTGGAGAAGCATTCGACAGCGTTGCCTAGGTGGGAGAGACACAGCTTTGGGTCAAACCCTGCCTGCCAACATGTTGGGCTGGGGACTTGGCAACTCAGACTCGATTCAAAATTGCCCGTACTTCGATGACGAAGAAGATGGATGTATTTATTGGTCAACTTTCAAGGCCCCATTCAAGCGAGACCCGTATCAATCCCGGCCTGGTAGGACCGTGTTGACCGCGCTTAAACGGCCGGCAAGCGACAAAATCCAGGCCACCTGCAACACACAATGCCGTCACCTCACCCATATATATACACGGTGTTCCCTCCTGGTTCTACATGTAATGGAACCAAACGCGAGTTGGGAGCAGCCAGCCCTCAGCACTTGGCATTTCCATCGATATCACTAGAGGCAGGGGAGACAGCGGGCCCTCGAAGAAAGGCCCAAGTGGCTGAAATAGCCGCACACAGCTGTCCGGCGGCTAGTCCAGCTAGCATAAGAACATGGAAGGCTTTATAGACGGAGTCGGACGGGCGGCTAGGCTTCAACTTGTTCCACCCGTATTCCATCGGCTGCCAGTCCAACAGCCTGAGCGACATTGTGTGTGGCCGGCGTCTGCAGAAACGGTCAATGCTCTTCCCCTCTCTTCTCTACCACTACTACAAGTGCAGTGCCAATGAGAAAATAAACATCTAGATCCTAAGGGTCCGTACACGCTCATTTACTTACCCGGTATTCCTTCTACGTTATTTAGGTCTTGATATATTAACGACGCTACGTCGAGCGAAGCGAGGTCGGGGGTCTGGGGGGTACCCCCAGGAAAAAAAAGGTTAATGAAAGAAGTTAGAGCGGCCTTATTTTTATTAGCCTTCTTTTTCCTGGGGGTACCCCCCAGACCTCCGACCTCGCTGCGCTCGAAGTTATTATAGTACTGTAGTAGTATAATCGGGGTTAGTAAATGAACGTGTATGGACTCTAGGATCTACGTGTTTCTTTTGTCATCGGCACTGTACTTGCTGGAATAAGACGTCTTCGACTTCGGTGTGTCTACCTCTTATCAACTGCGTGTTGTCCTTGTCGAGTCGGTTTGCGGACCCGGAGACGGTATTTTTCTGCCTGTGAACTATTTGCTATAATCCTTCGCTTCATCACATCATCCGTTGCAATAGCTGCCATCACGACTTTGCCCGCCGCCACTCAGTCTTCTGTTAAATCCTCCTGCTCAGTCTTCTACTCAATTTCCCGCTCTGTCCCGTCATGTTCAGCCGGCTGAGATGAAGGAATTGGGTGTTGGATGTGTGGACTCTCAAGCTATGTAGGATTAGACACAGGTCAAAACATGATGCGTAGTGGACAGTGTTGTCTTGTTTATTTTCAGGCCTAGAGGCTCGACATCTACTAGACAAAGCCGGAAAACATAAATCCCCAAACAAGACATCGCGAGCGACCTGGGGCCCTACTCCCCCCCCACAGGATCTGCCTCAATCCCCCCTGACCCACCCAAGCAACCCCGCAGCCGCCTCCCCCAGCCGGCCCTCCTGTCCGGTCGCCGCCCAGTACACGCCCAGCGCCCCCGCGACCTGCACCACGCCGGCCAGGGCCACACCGGCGCGCACCAGGATGCGCCCTTGCCGGTCCGTCTTGGCCACGACGTCCGAGTAGCGCTCGTTGCCGAACGAGACGCGCGCGTAGCGGGTCTGCCACCCGAGCCACGGCACGTGCGCCGACAGGGCCTCCTCGAGCGCCTTGCGCAGCCGGTACGCCGGCGACAGCACGCCCGCGCGCATCTCGACGTAGTTGTTCAGCGCCAGGTCGTTGATGGCGTGCGCGTCCGGCACCCGGACCGCGCTGTACTCGGCCAGTGCGCGGGCCTGCTGCGCCTCTGCTGCCTCTGCTGCCCCTGCTACTGCCGCTGTTGCTGCTGCTGTTTTTATCGTTTTTGCCGTGCCGTTTGCCCTTTTTGCTTTGCCGTTTGTTGCTGTTCTATTTGTTGCTGTTGTCGCTCTTGTGATCATCCTTCCATCCTTCTCACTGTTCTCGTCGGCGGCCGCAGCCATGCGCGTGTGCTTGTCGATGATACCGAACAGCACGTACACGTCCTCGAAGCCGGCGTTCATGCCCTGGCCGTAGAAGGGCACCATGGCGTGCGCGGCGTCGCCGACCACCACGGCCGACCGGCCGGCGTGGTGCGGCGCGCACTTGATGCTGATGAGCGGCAGGTGCGGGTTGCGCCGGAACGAGGCGGCGAGCTCGGCCGGCGCGACCAGCGCGCTGACACCCGGGAAGTGCGCGTCGAAAAAGGCCACCACCTGCCGGCCGTCCGCCGGCCCCGCCTCGAGCCGCTCGTATACGGCCGCCGGCGCGAACAGCGTGCAGGTGAAGGCGCCGTCCTGGCGGAGGGGAAGGGAAGGTCGGTGAGTGAAAATTTAGTGGGGGTGGGGTGTGACCTTAGGGACAAATTCTCCCGGCCAGAAAAAAAAAAAAAAAAAAAGGGAGAAAGGAGGGGGCAGGGAGGGGAGGGCAGGTTTTATTTATTTATTTATAATGCCTACCTCGTTGGGGATGGCAATGAACATCTGGTCCTTGCCCGGCCAGATATGCAGGTGGTTCGGCGAGATGCGGAAGCGGCCGTAGGGGTCGCCCTCGGGCCAGGCCGTGCGGGCCTCGATGTGGAACTCGCACCACAGCGCGTCGATGTACTGCTGCGAGTAGTCCATGCGCATGAACTTCATCATGTGGTAGCGCACGGCCGAGTGGGCCCCGTCGGCGCCGATCATGAGGTCGAAGCCGACCTCGACCTCCTTGGGAGGAGAGTCGCTGTTGCCGTCTCCGTCTCCGTCCCTGTCCCTGCTATGGCCTCGCACTTCGAACCAGGCGCGCTTCTTGGCAAAGTCGGCCCCCGTCAATTTGTGGTTGAAGAAGAAGCGTACGTTGGCCTTGGCGCCGAGCGAGTCCAGGAGCCGCCGGTTGAGGTCGCCGCGGTCGGTGGCGTAGTTTGCCTGGGAGCAATGCGTGGCGGGTGTGTGTTAGATAATACCTAGGTGGTGAGGAGTGAGGAGGAAGACAAGTTGTGTGTGCTACGATGATGAGAGGTGACATCCTCCTCCTCCCCCGCCCCCCCCCCCCAGTCATAGAACTCACCCGGCCGTGGATATCGTAGGCCTGCGGCTCTTCAAACAGCTCGCCGTTTGGGCGGCGGCGGTGGAGCATGCGGCCCTCCATGGGGATGGTAGATGCCATGACGTGCGTGAGCAGGTCGGTGTCGGGGCCGGCGTGACGCAAGGCGTTGATGCCGCGCTGCGAGAGGGCGAGATTGATAGACTTTGTGAAGTTGAGCGGGACGGTGGACGGGTCTCGCAGGTCTGGGCGGTATTAGTTGATGAGATGAAGGCATGGCTGTTAGCTCATGGCGAAGGCAAATTTTGGGGTTGAGGTTCAGAGTATGTATGTATAAGAGCCAACAACCCACCACTGCGCAGCTCATATATCTCGACGTCATGGCCTCGATTGGCCGCGTACAGGGCAGCGAGGGAGCCGACAGGGCCGGCTCCCACAACCACGATCTTTTGCTTTGGTTCGGCCATGACCAGAAGGGTCGATCAGAAGGACGACGGCGATGTTGATGAGAGCTACGAGAATGAGGACAGCGGGGTCAACATGAGTCAGTGGCCGGTATAAAGGAGGGGAAGGGTGGTTCGATGGGATTTAAGCGGCCGTGTAAGAGTAGAACAACGGATTATCGATACATACTCATAACGTTATAATTATAGCATCACAATAGCATGCAGTGGAACCGACGGATGAAAATCAACGCCGCACATCACAAGACGTGATACGAGACTCGGAACGGAACGCGGAGCCCAGCACGACAGCAAGACGGTAAGACGGCAAGACGGCAAGACGGCACGAGACAGGCATATCCATGCTCGCTTATCCATCCGAACAACTTGAATGTCTCGTTCCTGTGGTTCCGACCACGCTTTCCATCGAGGCGGATGGCGGATGCCAGACGGGAAGAATGAAGATCCACCTGCGATCCCGGCGAGGTTTGACTCAAACGCCTTGGGTTGCCGGAAACACCTCTTTGCCCTTTCATGCTTTCCTTTCCTCTCCAACTGGCTCGTATAAATATAAATCTGCAAATTGATTTAGAACTTCGACTCGATCATGAGGCGTTTCTCAAGGTCCAAGGGACGCTTTTTGGTCGTTTGCAGGATTTAGAATACATAAAAGTTGGTAACTAGTCTTGGCAAAGGTGTTTGTTGTGGCAACCCTGTAACAGACTCAAGCTCTGGAAACGGAAAGCACGAGTTGTGGAAAGATGGGGCTCACCAACGGAGAGCTTCTAGTCGACCCCACCTTGCGATTGGAAGCTCCGTGTTGAAACTTGCTTCTTTACTGGCCATTTCCTCAGAGTGCGAGAAACTCTGATTGGTCAGAACTACTGCACTAAATAAATTCAGAGTGCTGAAATTAGTCAGAACCCTTAGCATATTTTTAGTTCCAGTTGAAAGGGAAGGAACGCTTAATAAGCCGAGCTGTCGCATTGAAGCTGTGAAAGCCGCCTAAAAAAATAAGAGGAAAAAACAGATGAAGAAAACATGAAGAAAAGATGAAAAAGCAAGATAGAAGGGGAAAAAAAGGGACAAAAAGGGGGGTCTAGGGGGGGCGCAGTCCCCTTTGTTAATTGTTAAAGACTCGTTGCTGAAGACGCGTGAAATTGTAGTTAAATCGTACTATTTAGATTACTGTACAGGGACTCCGCTTCGCTTTACGCCTACAAGATCTACAAAGTCGAGCTTGTACTACAGTACTATGTTAGAGATCAAACCACCCACCTGCGATATCTTACTGCACCATTCTCTCCGACTGCGAAACCGAAAGAAGAGGACGTGTGCCCCGGCAACGGACAGCTAAGCCAGAGGCCGACCTATTTTTGCCTCCCCCATCGACTCTGTCCGAAACAATTATGGCCGCCCAGATGCCTGAAAAGGCGGACCAGACGCCACCCGAGAAGCCCAAGTGTAAAAGCGAGGGCTGCGGGAAGGACGCCGCCATGGAGTGCCCGATATGCATCAAACAAAAGATCCCCGGCAGCTTCTTCTGCGAGCAGAGCTGCTTCAAGAAGAACTGGGTTGGTTGTCGTTCCGCTCCGTCCGGCACCGGCTCCTGGGGGGGAGGAGGAGGCTTCCATTTTCTGTTCCGCCGTCGCTGATCATCATCGCCCATGGATTTTCTGCAGGCAAAACACAAAACCGTACATGCGCCGGAAGAACAGAGTCAGCAGTCTTCCTTTTTTTTTTTTCTTTTACCCCGTGTACTGGGCACAGTTTGTGGGGAGCCTGTTGTCGCCGCCGCATGACGAGACTGGTGGTTAACCAAAGCGCTCGGCGCTCGCCCCCAACCCAACAGAAATATACAACCCGTTCCCGACCTATGCCTTCACAGGACCAACACGGCCTGTGTACCCGTTGTCGCCCAAGCGCGTCGTGGACCCAGACATACCACGACCCGACTACGCCGAGTCGGGCATCCCTCAGAAACAACGAAGCATAAAGCGGCTGAACCCAACCAAGGTAGACCTGCTGGACGCCAAGGCCCAGGACGGCATGCGCAAGGTGTGCCGGCTCGCGCGCGAGGTGCTCGATATTGTGGCTGCCGAGATCAAGCCGGGCGTCACGACCGATTACCTCGACGAGGTGTGCCACAGGGAGTGCATGAAGCGGAAGGTACGGAGCGTCGCCCCGCTGTCCAGCCTCTCCCGACAGTTGCGCATTGCTCGCGTTTGAGGCATGCATGCCCGCACCGGCTAATCCGCTCTCTCCCACGACAGTCCTATCCCTCCCCTCTCAACTACAACTTCTTCCCCAAGTCCATCTGCACGTCGGTCAACGAGGTGATCTGCCACGGCATCCCCGACAAGCGCATCCTGCTGGACGGCGACATCATCAACCTGGACGTGACGCTGTACCACGAGGGCTACCACGGCGACCTCAACGAGACGTACTACGTGGGCGAGCGGGCGCGGCAGGACGCCGACTCGGTGCGGGTGGTGGAGGCGGCGCGCGAGTGCCTGGCCGCCGCCATCGAGCAGGTCAAGCCGGGCACGCCCATCAAGGAGTTTGGCAACGTGATCGAGAAGCACGCCAAGGAGCGCGGCTGCAACGTGGTGCGCACCTACGTCGGCCACGGCATCAACTCCGAGTTCCACCCGCCGCCCAACATCCCACACTACGCCAAGAACAAGGCCGTCGGCGTGTGCAAGCCCGGCATGACTTTTACTATCGAGCCCATGATCACGCTGGGCAAGTACCGCGACGTGACCTGGCCCGACAACTGGACCAGCACGACGATCGACGGCAAGCGCACGGCGCAGTTTGGTGAGTGGAGGACGCGCCTCTTTTTTTTTTTTTTTTTTTCTCGTGACGTATCTTGCTGCAGCGCACTGACCTTTCTGGGGGACGGGGGATGGTGGCAGAGCACACAATGCTGGTAACAGAGGATGGCGTTGAGATTTTAACAGCCCGGAAAGAGGACTCGCCCGGCGGGCCCATACCAATGCCCGGAGAGGCCAAGGTGGGAGGGGAAGTGGAAGGGGAAGGCACGAAAGAAGAGGCCAAGGGAGAAGTTGACAGCATCAGCGGTTAGGGGCATATACCAAATATACCAAAGTAGCGGGTGGGTAATAGGTGCCATGTTCCAGCAAGTGGACATCATATAGTGCCAATCACAAAGTAAACATGGGAATCCCAGGGTCTGTACACGCTCATTTACTAACCCCGTATACCTTCCAGATCATTCAGATTCAGGTCCTTATATACTAACCAACGACTTTACTTCGAGCGAAGCGAGGTCGGGGGTCTGGGGGGTACCCCCAGGAAAAAAGCCGCTTTACCTTTAAGCTTTTTTGTTTCTTTTTTTTTTTCCTGGGGGTTCCCCCCAGACCCCCGACCTCGCTTCGCTCGAAGGTATAATAATAGTAATAGTATAATGGGGGTCAATAAATGAGCGTGTACGGATCCTAGGATCTACATGTTCATTTTGTAATTGGCACTGTAGGGGGCATTAGAACTACGATCGACTCATGTGACGATGTCTGAAGAATGTTCTAGCCTTGCAGGAAGACATGACATGAGCCGTCGATGTCAAGCCGTTAGTAAGGTAGGCTAACAAAACACCAAAGGAGTTCGACATTCTATTGAGAATAATCTCTTAAGAACAAGTCAAACTTGAGTAAAATTTACTATTATTTTTTATTAAAATTAATCTCTGGGCCTTTCTGTCAAGATTCAGGCCATATGAGGATTCAGAAGGCGGTTGTAAGTTGGGGACCTTGAGATGGCAGATGGCAGTTGACAGTCAAGTGGCAGCCCTTGCTTACTGCTCGCGCCGTCAATAACACCGATGGTAACACCGATGGCATTGTCAGAGCGCCGTTCGAAGCCGATGAAGCATCGTCCATGGCGTCATTTTCGGCTCCACATGGTGGCCCAACTTCCAACCTCGCCGCCACGGCAGTCACTCACGAAGTGTCCTCTTGGTCACGAGAGCCCTTTTTCTTAGCGACCGACCACTATCTTCTTATACTCAGTTGCACCAGCCGATAAAGAAAAACGTACATCCAACAGTTGCCGCAGCGCGCGATTTCCGTCAGCCCCATTTTTTCAATAACGGCTTGAGGTGTTCGGTTTCTTGTTCTCTCCTTTTTGTTTTGGTGTCTTGTGCCGCCACCGTACAAGCACCTTCCGAGGAGCCAACGTCACGGCCGGCAGCCTCCATCCAGGGCGGGCGGGTGGCATTCATCGACCGCGAGAACCCCATCTCCAAACTACAAGTCGACGTCGCCGATCGAATTAAGGCCTTTTCGCCATCTTTTTACACAGCTGCTGAGCAAAGAAAGAGGAGGCATCTTGCAGATTATTACACACCATTTTTCAACACTTTACCGTGCTTTTTGAATCGAGGAATTCCCATTTTTCTATTAAAGACAGAGATAGCGAAAAAGCCTGCCCCCTGCCCCCCTGCCCCCTGCCCCGCAGCGAAAGCAAGCCAGAGAGCTCCTTCCCCCAGTCGTCCACGGCTCCTTCCTGCAACTGCCGGCACCCTTGCTGAGGGGCTCGTCATTGCGACCAGCTGGCCTCCGGAGGCATACAAACCCTCGTCACATACAACACATCGACGCCCTCAACCGCACGCATCACGCGGAGTAGCGACTGAACCTGCCCAATCGTGGCCGCCACCACCACCACCACCACCACCACTACCGCCGCCCACCCCCCAACGCCGCCAAGATGTCGGGCGAGGCGTGGTTATTCCTGCTCGCCGTCCTCATAAATGCCGTCAACCTCTTTCTCCAAGTCTTCTTCACTATCATGTACAGCGACTTGGAATGGTACGTCTCTAGTTGTCGCTATTGCTGCCGCTCCCGCCCGCTCCCGCACCCGCTCCCGCACCAGCTCCCACTCCTGTTTCACCTCCTCACGCCGCCACTCCGCGCTGTGCGCCCCGCGCTCGTTCGCGTTCGTGTTCGCGCCCGCGCCCGCGCCCGCGCCTTTGCGCACGAGCAGACACACTGTGCTTGCCAGTGCCAGCGGGGCGGAGGGGGTGGGGGGGCAAACCCGGCGTAGTCTTGTCGCAAGGACCAAGAGTGCCTGTTACTGAATGATGCTAACCAACGGTGGTTGCTTGCGCGCGCAGTGACTACATCAACCCGATCGACCTCTGCAACCGGCTCAACACGTACATCATTCCCGAGGCGGCCGTGCACGGGTTCCTGACCTTCCTGTTCCTCATCAACGGATACTGGCTGCCCCTCATCCTGAATGTGCCGCTTCTGGCATGGAACGTCAAGAAGTATGCGGAAACGATACGTGCAGGCGTCAAACGGGCCTGAAAGCGCCTTCCCCTCCTAACGGCTGACGCCAACGCCGCAGTCATCTTATCGTGCGCCTAGCATAACCTCTAATGCTAATACTGCCCCAACTTCCCCTCTCTCCTCGTGCAGAATCCTCGATAATGCCCATCTCCTCGACGCAACAGAGATCTTCAGGAAGCTGAACGTCCACAAGAAGGTGCGCCACGGTCCTGCGACTTGCTCTCCCCCAGCGCTGGCCACAGCATGCGAAGAGAAGGATGAGCTAACGCGAGTATCTTTTGCCCCCCCGCCAGGAATCCTTCTTCAAGCTCGGCTTCCACCTCGTCATGTTCTTCTTCTACCTCTACAGCATGATCGTGGCTCTTATCAGAGACGAGAGCTGATCACCCATGCCGGCCAGACGAACCGAGCGCCCTGGGTTCGTCTGACGACTAAGAGGGGGACCCCGGCGCATCATCAGGGAGGGACATGGTCTGGGCGCCCTTACACGACGACAAGTGTGTTATGCTAGGATGTCACATAGCGAGGGGGGGTGGGGTTGGGTTGGGAGTTGGGGTTTCGTGGTCCAAACGGGGGCGAGGTAAAAAATCAACAATACCATAACAGCGAAATCGAAGTTTGGGCGGTCTTTTAAATTGTCGCGCAATGTATTTCTTAGGGGAGAGCGTAGGATAACGGGAAAGAGGGACCCAAATGCCCATTTTGATCTCTCTTGAAGTGGCTAGGTGGATGTACAGTATGCAGAAAACTAGTGTTGGAAAATACCTCCACTAGGTTGTAGTGTCAAGGGTGAGCGTGCATTTGGTCACGGTTGTCTTTCTCCTTGGGGGGTTCAGTATTAAATGTCGGGTTGACATGGTATTAAATTCAAACATGTATTTGATAATTCAAAAGGCTAGTTTGAAGAAGAAGCGAGGAGGGAAATGTACACACAGTGCCAATGACAAAATAACATGTAGATCCTAGGGTTCGCTCACGCTCATTTATTACTAACCCCGATTGTAGTACCTTCGAGCGAAGCGAGGTCGGGGGTCTGGGGGGAACCCCCAGGAAAAAAAAAGGGTTGAAAGGTAGAGCAGTCTTTTTCTGGGGGTTCCCCCCCAGACCCCCGGCCTCGCTTCGCTCGATGAATTGCATTGGTAAGGGCTTATCGATAAAGGGAGGCCTAAAAAAGAATTACGTAGACTACATACAAACAGGTCAAAATTTATGTCGATTTCGAGAGCAAAAACGCATAGCTAGCACATGGACCCCACAAATATCCCAGAACCCTACAGATGTTGTGTTTCTATCAGCCAGCCCAGTATTGATCGAGACCTGGCAGTTGCACTTTATTCCGTCGCTCGACAATCATCGAAATGCAGAACTTAACCGACAGCCTTGTGCGCGCGCCCGTCGGGCTCTCGACCCCAGCCCCCGGCACCTCCAACCAGCTCGTCGTAGCATCCGGCCAGCTCAAGCGCAAGGCGAACGTGCTCGGCGGCGGGTCGGCCCAAGAGATTGTCATCAGCGAGCACACCTTCCGCGCAAAGCACCGTGCCGTCGAGCGCGGCGGCGCGCAGCGGGATGCGCTGACGGGCGGGCAGCTCAAGGAGCAGGCGCGGCGGCTGCGGGCGCAACGAGAGGACAAGGGCAATGCGTTGATCGCGGAGGGGGACGGGGCCTACGTGGGGCCCTGGGCGCGCCGCAAGCCCAAGTTCGAGGAGATTGCGGCCGAGGACCTGTCCCAGCTGGGGAGTGACGAGGAATACGAGATTGTGGACGAGGGCGGCGCCGACGACAACGACGACGACGACGACGTGGTGGCGTCCGGCGCGGTGACGCGCGCGCCCGCAAAGGCGCTGGAGCGGCGGCAGGAGATCGAGGCGCTCGGGTCTGAGGTCACCACCTTCCACGGCGAGAGCGAGTACGACTACCAGGGGCGCACGTACATGCACGTGCCGCAGGACCTCGACATCAACCTGCGCAAGGACGCCGGCAGCGTGGCCAACTTCATCCCCAAGAAGCTGCTGTACACGTACCGCCACCACGCCGGTGCCGTCACGGCGCTGCGGCTGTTCCCGCGGTCCAGCCACCTGGGCCTGTCCGGGTCGAGCGACTGCACGGTCAAGATCTTCGACATGTACCACGCACGCCCGCTGCTGCGCACGTACGCGGGCCACTCCAAGGCCGTCACGGACCTGTCGTTCAATGTCGACGGCGCGCGCTTCGTGTCGGCCGCCTTCGACCGCCAGATGAAGCTGTGGGACACGGAGACGGGCCAGTGCGTGAACCGGTTCAGCGCGGGCAAGACGCCCAACGTGGTCGTGTTCGGCACGGCGGCCGAGAATGCGCACGAGTTCCTGGCCGGGCTGTCGGACAACCGGATCGTGCAGTTCGACACGCGCGCGTCCGGCAAGGCGGCGGTGGTGCAGGAGTACGACCACCACCTGGGCGCCATCAACACGCTCGAGCTGGTGGACGAGGGCCGGCGCATCATGTCGACGTCGGACGACCGGTCGCTGCGCGTGTGGGAGTACGGCATCCCGGTCGAGATCAAGACCGTCAGCGAGCCCGACATGTTCGCGCTCACGCGCTCGGCCCGCCACCCGTCGGGCAAGTACGTGCTGTACCAGGCCGACAACAAGGTGCTGGCCTACTCGGCCGCCGACAAGTTCCGCCAGAACCGCAAGAAGTGCTGGACCGGCCACAACTCGGCCGGGAGCGGCATCGGGCTCACCTGCAGCCCGGACGGCCAGTTCGTCGCCAGCGGCGACACCGCCGGCCACGTCTACTTCTGGGACTTCAAGTCATGCAAGCTGTACGGGAACCTGCAGGCGGACAAGGACGGCGGCGCCATCAACTTTGTCGTCTGGTCCGAGCAGGAGACGTCAAAGGTGCTGACGGCCGGGGCCAAGGGCGTGATCAAGCTGTGGGGTTGAGGGTGAGGCGCGTCTGGAGGAGGGGGGAAAAGGATGGGGGAGGAAACGGAGATTGTTTTTCATGGATATGATGTTATGGCTATGGCAGGGCGTTTTAGAGCAGGGCTTCCAATCTTGAAATTGATACCAAACAACCGCAATATCCTCCTTCGATGTTGTGATTCAGACAGCATGGTATTTTTTTTTTTTTTTTTTTTACCTGGGCTGCTAACGGACAGCCCCTCCCCCCTCTCTCTATGTATCAACCCCATACACCTTGGATAAACCAAGTAGACAACGGCAATCCCGGGAGTGTTATCACGTCTTTTCCTCCCCTCCCTTCATAAAACCTTCTTTTTCCTTTCCTCAACCGCCCCCACACTCGTCCTTTCCAGTCGGCTAGCACCAGAATTTCCCCAACATCTTTTTCAATACAATGCCAATCACAAAATCAACATGCAGATCCTAGGGTCCTATAGTATCTTCGAGCGAAGCGAGGTTGGGGGTCTGGGGGGAACCCCCAGGAAAAAAAAGGTTAAAAGGTAGAGCTGTCTTTTCCTGGGGGTTCCCCCCAGACCCCCGACCTCGCTTCGCTCGAAGATACTATAGGACCCTAGGATCTGCATCTTGATTTTGTGATTGACACTGTAGTATGTAATGAATAGCTGCAGCTCCTGCCGGATTTCAACTTATGTCTCGGTTTCTGATCCCATTCCGTATAAGCATAGTTGCTTCTTCTCTATGCCAAAGGCTCACAACAGCACGCTGAACTTGACTCGTACGCTCTATTAAAGGTCAATGTCTCCTGAGAAAGGCACAGAAACAGCACAAATCTTGATTGTGTTTGCCAATATCTCTCTTCGCCGGACCCCCTGAGAGTTTTATTCCTTCATGTCAAAAGAAAAACACCTCATCGCGCCACCAAAAACGCCGCGCAAACCAGTAGGACTTTTCGCTCCATGAAAACACAAGTCCGACATATCTTTTTCTCAGTATGACTCATGAACATATCCCTTCCATCCCCTTTGTCCACTCACTCTCCCATTTCCCTCACTGCAAGCCACCCCCCCCCGGGGCTCTTGACGGCCGCATACAAGCACACACACTCTCTCCTAACGGCAGCCGGGAACGCCCTCGCACTTGAAGTCCATAGCGTCCCTGGCCCTCGCCTGGCGCTTCTTGTTCCAGGCACAGGTGGCAACAACCATCATGACGACGATGACGAAGACGGCAAAAGCGCCGATGATGATGGGCATGTAGTTGGTTTTTCCGTTGTCGCCGGTGACGGCTGCGCGCGCCAGGACTCCGTCGAGGACGGTGGGCGGGACGGCTGGGGCTAGGGCGGCGGAGACGAGTGGGGCGCCAAGGAGAATGGCGAGGGAGTGTATGGATGGGATACTGCTGATGATGACAGACATGCTTGCCCCCCTTTTTTTTTTTTTTCTTTGTTGTTCTTTTGGAGAGAATGACAGGTCAAGGTCGTTTACCCCCAAGGGGAAATGAGCGAATGGATCTGAGCCAACGGACTTGCCTGGCAAGAGAGCGAGAGAGAACAAGTACAAAGACCTTACAAAGGAAAGGAAAGAAAACGAAAAAGCGGGAAATGCAAAACAGGAAGAGGAATGCCGTGGATTGTACGATACTGAGCTTGGTGGACTGGGGAAAGCATCAGTGGCAATGGATGTTAGCAGGGCGACCGGCCTTATATGAGCTCCTTGCAGACGAGCCGATCGAGTTCTTTCGAGAGGTCAGACCTAGCCAGCTGCTGGGTTTTTGCTTGCCCGTCCGCAAAGAACCTCATTGATTGTTTATAAACCCCCTATTTCGGCAGGGGCTGCCCCACTCCACCCCCTTTTTCCCGCGCAATGGCTCTCTGCATAGCCTAACCTGTCACAACACTCAGAGAAACTGAGCTAGAGGTGTCTATGTTGTAAGGCCTCTGGGTATTTTAGGATAGATGCAAGCCTTAGCAGTCTCGGATAGAATTATGGGCTAGGGCAAAAAAAAAAAAAAAAAGGTTCCAAGTTCCAGGGAAGTTCGAGGTCAACATCGACTCGACAGACGTGGAAACATGAACGCGTCCAAGACACTGTCTATTTAATAAACTGGAAGGCTTGAATTCCTGATCAAAGAGCCTTTTCGGCATTTCCGAAGCGATGAGTCGGCTTCTTCTCCACCCCCCATTCCCCCCTACTCGACTGACCTTCACGCATAGGTGGGCGGATTGTCTCTTAGGTTTGTGTTATCTGCCCCCGTCGCTCTGTTCCTTGCCCATTCTTTTGACAAGTTGATCATCAGAAAGGCACGATCTTATGGTGTACTTGCTCGGGGCGCCGTCATGGATGCATTCTAGGGGAGCTTTAGCAGATAGTTGAGTTTTATTTTGCTATCCTCCCTTGAAACGCTTGAAATATCATTTCTAGCCATTCCATCGACAATACCTAAAAGTTCTCAACGACGTGGTGAGCGCGAGCCCCACGTCCCCGATCTTCCAGGAGACGGGGGAAAAAAACAAAGCCCCTCCAGACGGCAAAAACAAAACCCTTCTTCAGCCCTCCTCTATTCCCTGCCACCCATCCCGTCGTACTGTCTTCGATATCCACGGTGCATGCTTGGAACCACAGCGGGATAAGCCCGTTTCCATCCTGTATTTTCTTCGCTCCTCCTGCGCGACTGTGTCGAATGAGGTTGCCAGTATGAAGACCGATGCGGTGTAAGATGTGCCGGAATAAGAAAACCAGTGTTATTGGACTGGCTACTTGACAGTTAGGCAGGAGCGCAGCCTTTAAAAGCTTGATCCTTAGGCGAGGGCGGTGTTTGGAAAGAGTCCTGGCTGGTTTGATGTACTGGTATTCGGACATACATTGGTAAATAATTGGGATTATTAAGTCGCCTGCTAGAGGATTTCACCGCCTCGGTCCAGCTTCAGAAGCTGGCTCTAATTGTGTTGAGGGTGATTGAGCCCATTGTGTTTGGGGCTGGATTCGTCCAGGATGAAGCGAGGTAGACGCAGTCGAATGCGTCGGGCATCGAATGCGAAAGGGGAGGTAAAGCACATGCAGGACTACCTGGGGGGCTAGGTGAGGGAATGCCTTTCGATCCTACTTGAATTTCTCTTCGCCGGCCTTTCCAAGGATGTCATATGTCGAGCATAGATTGACAAAGTCAAACTCATGGAATCGCAAGACGCTGGTCAGTCTTCCTTTTCTCATGGTCGTCATATTCCGGCTCCTGGAAGGGATTTCGCCAATGCTGGGCTCGAAGAGAGCCCTGCACTACGCACACCGGTCTGGCTATAGGCGAAGCCACGCCGTCTGCGCTTGTGCCCTGGACAGCGTGGAACCTGGGAGGGGGTGGGGGGGCTCAGAGATTGTGAAAGCACTTATCGCTGCGAACGACGAATTGAGCTTCCCTAGCTGCCGCTTTATGGCATCTTGCCCAGCCTGGGAGTATGTAGTGTGGGGGTTTCCTCCCTGGACCGGCTATATGAGGCAGTTAGCTTCTAGAAGTACAGTGCTAATCGCAAAAAAAACATATAGATCCTAGAGTCCATATCCCGCTCATTTTACTAACACCAATTATATTTTTATTATCGCACTTCGAGCGTAGCGAGGTCGGGGGTCTGGGGGGAACCCCCAGAAAAAAACAAGGTTAAAAGATAGAGTGGCCTTTTTCTGGGGGTACCCCCCAGACCCCGACCTCGCTACGCTCGAAGACATAATAATAATATTAACGGGTTAATAAATGAGCGTGTACAGATCCTGGGATCTACATGTTCGTTTTCTGCTTGGCATTGTAATAAATGGCGGGTTACCACCAGGGGACTTGTCGTACTGCTGGGTGGCACCCCCTGAGATGGAGGCATGAGATGATAGGAGACAGGGTCCTTTTCCCCTATCCCCGAAGGGGCGCATCTCTCTCTGCTTAGATTCAGCACAGGCATCCTGTGACTTGGTTGCAAAGGTGCAGGTGATGATGTGGAGGAGGCTTGAATCGTACAACAGTCCACTGCCGAGGTTGCGTCCAAGAGGAAAGCGTTCAGAAACGGGCCGATTTCATGGTCGGCCTATAAGAGTGATGCTGTGTGCGGCTACAGAATAGTTTGGGGTGGCGGCGAGGCAGCGAGCCTCCCTTCTGTACTGGATATCCTGCCAGCCATGCTGATGAGAGGATATAAAATGCCCAAGCGGGTTATCAATGATGGTACTGTCGTGGCGACGAAGCTTATGATGGTTCACTTCATGTGACGCACTCCCCTTATATATGCATTCGCTCGCTCTCCTCCCTTCACGGCCGGTCAAGCTTGGCAGAAAGAGCATGGTGATATAACAGCAGTGACACCCAAACTGATCTTTCCCTTTTCCTCTTGTTTTGGTACAGCATGATTCTTGTCCCGGCCATCGCCCTGACGGCCTTCTAACTGGGCCTGTTTTCCCCATCCATGGCCATGAGGATGAGAGCACAGCTCAACGACAAGTTTGCGCTGTGTGGGGATCTCGAAGACACGCAATCGACCATCACTGGCAGCATCAGTCGGGGCGAAGTGAAACCAAAAGCAAGGGTTGAAAAAGGTGAGAATGGTACGCATGAATGGCCACTATGGCCAGCCAGTGCTGTATATTTAGCCAGGTCTAGGCCGGTTGCCAATATTGCTGGGCCAAGCTTTTTGTCAACCTGGCTTCTATATGGGTTGGTGTTTATCTTGGATATCGGACAATGAGGCGCGCATATATGGTTGACGCGATGGACGGATCTAGGAAAGCAACTCGATCGCAAATCAATGTCTCCTAACTCCCTCGCTTATTTCCCTCCCTGTCCCTTCTATCCCGCCTCCCTCTGTTCCTCTAAGCAGTCATCACGCATCCGGTGCGGCGAAGATGAACTCGTCCAGCTCGGCGTAGGCGCGCTCGAGGTCATCGTTGACGACCACGCGGTCGTGCACGCCCGGGTTGTTGGTAGCGTACTCCATCTCGCGGATGGACTGGTCCAGGCGCTTGCGGATGCTGTCCTCCTTCTCGGTGCCGCGGCCGCGCAGGCGGTGCTCCAGCTCGTCGGCCGACGGCGGGGCGATGAAGACGAAGCGGGCCGGCATGCCGTTGGCGCGGATCTGCTTGACGCCCTCCATCTCGATGTCCAGCACCACCACCTTGCCCTTGGCCGCGCGCTCCTCGATGGCCGCCTTGCTGGTGCCGTAGAAGTTGTCGCCAAACTGGGCACTGGAATGCAGAAAAATATATGCCGAAAAGAGGAGACGAGGGAAGCGCTCTGTTAGGATCGAGGAGGGAAAGGGAAGGCGGCTGAAAAATGAAAAGAAAAAAAGAAGGAGAAAAAGAAGTAGAGGCGCATTGGCAAAAACTCACGTCTCGACAAAGCCGTTCTTGGTCTTGAGCTCGAGGAAGGCGTCCTTTGTGGTGAAGTGGTACTCGACGCCGTTGGTCTCGCCCGGGCGCGGACTCCGGGTGGTGTGCGAGACGGAGAAGGTGAAAACGCCCGGGTGGCGATCGGACAGCATCCTGACCAGCGTGCCCTTCCCCACGCCCGAAGGGCCGCTGATGACCACCGGGCGACGGTCGAGGGGGAGCACTAGAGGAGGGGGAGGCATGGTTTTGTGGCGTTAGAGAGCTAAGGGGGGAAAAGAGGCCAGGGGAAAAAGAGGCCGGGGGGGATTCAAGGAAGAGCCGAGTCGACGGAAGGATGGAGGATCAAATGCATGTTGGTGCTTCCGTCGCTCAACGCCCGTTTCATGAACGTGTTCCCCGACTAGACATGCGACAGGCGACAGGCGACAGGCGGCCGAGCCGGTCTGCTGCGTGGTGGATATAGATAGATACACATGGCATTCTGGAAGTGAAAAGGACTAGAAAAGGCGGGGTTCGGGACCGTCCATTGATGACGGCGGGCCGGGAGACGGGGATGACTGCGGATGAGACAACGAGGGCCGGTAAATAGAATAAAAAAAACTCACCCGGGGCCATGTTGAGCGTGCTAAAATGACGACGGGCTCGAAAAGTGCGCGAGAGGATGGATCCGCAACATCTCATTCTCACTCAAATCATCAAACACGCATCAACACCATCACCGCCACCACCAACGTCTACCGCGACATTTTATGCCACGCAAATGGCTCCGAAGCGGTGAGAGCTGAGGGATGGAGGGAGGGATGTAGGGATGTAGGATGTAGGGATGTAGGGATGTAGGGATGGAGAGATGGAGGGAGGGAGGTCTGTGCGGAGAAGAGATACTCCGACCACCAATATCTTTTCCTTTCTGTACAATAAATGGGGGGCCTGTTGTGAAGGAATAGGGATTGTGCACAGGATGCCAAGCCGTGGTGGAGGACTCGAATTCGCCGATTCAATTGGCTGACGACTCCTCCGTCATTGCGGGGGCCCCACATTTTTGTTTTTGGATGATTGCTGGGATCTTGCGATTGTAACTTGCGATTGTAACTTTGCGAATGGATCTTGTAAATGTAACTATCAATCTGTCTCTCAAAGAAAACACGAGTACAGCTCCGCAAAAAAAGCCCGAGCCGAGGCCCGGAGGGAACCAAGGGTCCGTTCCCAATCAATATAAGCTCTTAACCAGTCGTAATGCCTGCGCTGTTTCTTATCCGATGGACGGTCGTTTCCATCGCATAGTCTTTGGTCATACTGTATCAACTCGCTTCCGAGCCGGCGCCGAGAGTGGTGTGCATGCGCGCATACTAGCCCGGATCTGAGACGAACGAGTCGCGAGCTTTAAATCTCTCTATATTGATGCGTCTTTCTCTCCTTTAATTGATACTGCATTGCAACTCTCCAAGAGTCAACGGCTCTGAGTTCACACCTATCTACTAATACCTCTCAGCATCTACCTCCGAAAGGTGGCCTCCCACAATCATGTATGTGCTTGCATCGTAGTCTCCTATCCCCATCCTCCTTCTGTCCCCCCCCCCTCCCAAGAGAGACAAGATGCTCGACAAGTAAAGAACATACAGTAGCAGCTTGGAAGGGCTTACGTATTGACGCCCTGCGGTCATCATGTCAGGGCACCGCTTCCAGGGTTCCCGCTCGCCAGCGACGTGCTCAAGCACCCGGCCTTCCCGACCGCCATGTGGAACCTGCTGCCGGACCGGGCCGGCCTGTGCCCGGTCGCCGAGGGCCGGGGCGGCCCCTTCAATATCAGTTGGGAGATACACGGCGACGGGCCCGTGAAGCTTGTGGTGAGTAATAACGGCCTCTTTCATATCACCCACCTACCTTCTCCCATCTTCTCCCTATCTTTTCTCATATTACTTTCTCTCTCTCTCTCTCTCTCTCTCTCTCTCTCTCTCTCTCTCTCTCACTCACTCTCTCTCTCACTCTCTCTCTCTCCTCCCTTCCCTCCCTCTCGCCTGCCTTGCCCTTGTCTTGGGCCGAGTCGTTTGCTTTAAAAAGTATGAGTTATTACGCCTCATCATGAGGACATACAACAATACTTGAAGCTGGCCCGGACTGAACCCATATTTCTCCAGCTCATAATGGGCCTTGGCGCGCTCAAGGCCACCTGGCAGCGCCAAACGCTATACTTTGGCCACGACCGGCGCGACCGCTACTCAGTGCTCATCTTCGACAATCGCGGTCTTGGCGCCAGCGACAGGCCCCTGATGCGCTACAGCACCAGCGAGATGGCCCGCGACCTGCTTGAGGTGCTGCGCCACGTCGACTGGCTCCCGTCCGACTTCTCCCTGCCCTCATCCTATGCCTTCTCTCCCTCCTCCTCCTCCTCCTCCTCCTCCTCCTCCTCATCCTCGTCCCCACCTTCGGCCACAGTCTCCTCGCCCCCAGCCTTGGCAGCATCATCAACCCCTCCGAAATCGACAGAACCGCCATCAGCCTCGGCCAGCCCTGATGACGACGCCGGTGACGTCGGGGAGGAGCACGACGCCCTCCCGCCGCCCTACCGCCGCACCCTCCACCTCTGCGGCATCTCCATGGGCGGCATGATTGCGCAGGAGCTGGCGTGCCTGCTCCCGTCCGCCGTCGCCAGCCTGACGCTGTGCTGCACCGCCGCGGCGATCAAGAACACCTCGGGCTTCTGGGAGAACATAGTCAGCCGGGCCTCGTTGCTGCAGCCCAAGCCGGTCCAGCGCAGCGTCGAGGACTCGGCCCGCTCCTTGTTTTCGCCCGTCTGGCTGGCCCCGGACACGCCCGACTCGGTCACCCTGCCGGACCCAGATGCCACGCCCATGTGTGCGCCGCCCGGACCCATCACCGCCGAAACCGGCAGCGGCAGCAGCAGCAACAGCAGCAGCAGCCACCCTTCCCACCCGTCAGCAGACCCGGCCCTGGCGGCGCGCGTGGGGGGGGCGGAAGCCGGGAAGGCCGTGGCCGCTGCTGAGGCATCGCCGGCAGAGCCAAATTCAACAGTATTAACGACCAACGACAACAACAACAACAGTAGCAACAGCAACGACAACAACAACAAAATTCCGAGCAAAAAATACCTCCTCTTCGACAGCAACGCGCAGCGCTTCGTGGCGCAGGAGATGCACAAGCGGCTGGATCCGGCGGCCGGCATCAGCCCTATCGGCTTCGTGCTGCAGCTGGTGGCGGCGGGTTGGCACCACAAGACGCGCGCGCAGCTGGCCGCCATGGCGGACCGAGTCGGGCGCGCGCGCATCCTGGTCATGCACGGCACGGCCGACCACATGATCAGCGCGCCGCACGGCCGCGAGCTGATCGAGTACGTGCGGCCCGGGCTCGCGCTGGTCCGGGACGGCATGGGCCACGCGCCCCTGGGCGAGTGCTACGAGTGGTTCAACACTACCGTCGAGGGCATGGTGGATCGGGCTGAGGCGCTGGGGAAGAAGGGGGAGGGGAGGGGGCGGGAGTGAATCTGTGAGAGTGATGGGGTGGAAGTTGAGCCCAGCTCGACCATATCGATGGGTGAGCGAGCCTCGTGTAGGGCCAATCACAAAATCAACATGCAGATCCCAGGGTCCTATAGCATCTTCGAGCGAAGCGAGGCCGGGGGTCTGGGGGAAACCCCCAGAAAAAGACCGCTCTCTACCTTTTAACTTTTTTTCCTAGGGGTTCCCCCCAGACCCCCGACCTCGTTTCGCTCAAAGATGCTTTAGGACCCTAGGATCTGCATGCCTATTTTGTGATTGGCACTGTAGATAGATGGGCGCTAATGAAATCTTTTGTATATATTTAGGCCGGCACGGTTGGTTGTTCTCGCCCACTCAGATGTGAGTGATTGATACTTGCAGCACTTGCTTCCTCACCACGACAACGCTTAGATCTTTTTGATACTTGACCGACTCCGCCCCCGCTCCTCGATAATCATGTCCCTACCTAGCCCGCGAATGATGTACACCAGTGATACATTGTCTTGGATCCACTTCTGGACTTGGCAGATCATGATCGTGGTGACTTATATTACATTCTTTATGG
>WXYE02257243.1:0-70513 GCA_011319275.2 Echinosphaeria canescens | reverse complement strand
AATTCGTTTCTGAAAACCAAGAGCTGGTTACTCAGATCACTGCTGATATTCAGCGCACCAAAAATTCTCTCGGTAATGCTGCCGAACAGAAGAAGGCTGAAGCCGAACAGAAGCGCCTTGCCAAGGAAGCGGAAGATGCCAAGAAGAAGGAAGAACTTGCACTTCTTAACGAAAAGCAAGGCACCTTTGAAAATGCTGCCATTGCCGGCATGGATGGCGCTCGCGATTCTCTGCTCAAGCAGATGTCTCTCGTTAAGGAAAGCCTGCCTGAAGGTATCCAGATCGTTCAGGATAGCGCCTCTGGCGGCTTTGGTATCTCACTTACGGCAGATGTCACTCCTGAACTTCTGGGTCGTGGTCTTGGTCACTTGGTTGCCGTCGCTCAGGGTAACCAGTTCATGTCTGAACAGCTCCAGTTCCTTTCGGGTGACATTGTAAACTCGACTGTTGCTGCGGGCTACTATCGTAGCTCTTCGGAAGCTTCTGCTGCTCTTTCGAAGGCTCTGGAAGCTGCCGGTAAGCACATGGCAATGAACTCGCTTCGTGGCTACGCTCGTATGGCGGCAGACAATCCGCTCTCCTATCGTAACCCGGAAGCACAGCCAACTGCCTATCTGGAGATTACCCGTGTTCCGGATATCAAGAAGGGCGAAGGCGAAACCGAGGAGCAGTTCAAGGCTCGTAAGGAAAAGCTCGATAATGGCCTGAATGAAGTTCGCGCTAGCCTGCGTGATGGCAAGATTCGCAAGCGCGATGAAGCTCTGAAGGCAATTCAGGAAGTGAAGTATCAGACTGGCCTTGCTGATCGTCCTGCGGAAAATGAAGAGCGCGTCAGCATTGGTGCTCTCCTGAAGCAGTTCTTCCTTTTCACGAAGGCTAAGGAAAAGCTTGAAGGCCTTCACGAGAAGAACAAGATCGTTCTTTCTTCTGGTGGCAAGCCGATCGCATTTGATATTGATGACATCAATTCTCAGCTTACTGAGGTTGAAACTCAGCTTGAAAATGCCCTCTTCACCGTGAAGGATACCAAGCCAAAGGATTTCTTCCGTGGTTATACCAGCGTCATGAAGCCAACGGTTATTGGCGAAGACGGCGAAGGTAAGCCAATCACTGAAGATCGTCCTGAGAAGGTGTCGGTTTACTATCCGATCTTCTTCAAGTATGAAGAGGATCTGAAGCCGGGCGATAAGACTGAAGATGGTGAAGCTTCCGAGACCGGTTCTGAAGAATCCGCTCCTGCTGAATCCGCTCCAGAAGCCACCTCGAAGCCTGCTGCAAAGAAGGCTGCAAAGAAGGCTGCTAATGCCTAAGTGATCCCATCAAAGCTGATCAATATTTATCAACTCAGTTGACTTACAGATCAGCTTTGATTCATGGCCCCTTCCCTCACTGGGAGGGGGCTTTTTATTTTACCGACTCATTTTATGAAAGAAATGATCATAAATTTTTTCATTGTATGTAGTATTTTACTTATCATCATAGTAATTGCTGATATGATGATAAAATCAGAATATTCTAAAGAGCCAGAAATTTATAAAGCTTGGATGAAAGCAAATCATTCAGATATAAATTTCGAGGAATGGAAGTTGCTTTATCGAAATCATGTTTTGCCGGGTCAGAATCAACCCACTTATATTCCAATGCAAACAGGAAATTAATATGCAAACTACAAAGATCTGCATGTATTGTGGACGAACTTATTTGTTCGATCCAAAAAATAAAAAAGGAAACTCAACAAATGCATGTAACTCTTGTATCAAAAAAAGATCTGCCATAAAAGATCATCTCGATGCCATTGAAGCTGCTGGAAAAGCTTGCATCTGTTGTGGGTATGATAAATGCGATGAAGCAATGGAGTTCTATGATCCGGTTGCCCGCATTAACCCCGATCCAATGCCAAAGGATACAAAGAAAAGAATTGAATGGGCATCGAAGCGCTATCTGCTCTGCCTCAATTGTATCGCTGAAATTGGCGCTGGAATAATGAAGATTTACAAAACCCAAAAGCCGATCTTTTACAAAGACGAGAACGATCTCCTAACCCAACTGGGATATACTCCAGTAGAAATTACCACTGATGAACCAAGAATTACTCACTGAATTTACCCTAGCAATCTCCAAAATGCATACGCAGGGAGCGATGAGAACTTGTGCCAGTTCGCAGATCTTTCAGAATTGCTATGTAATGAATGGAGGCAGTCCCATATTGAGTGCCATTGGTGCCATGTCTAGTATGGGTGGCATTCATTTTCCACTTGAAGCATGCTATCAATTTCTATCGATAAAAGATATTGATTCGCATATTCAGGAGACTTACAACCATGGATGCATGATTCCCGGATATGGATCTTCTTTTGTAAAAGGAAAGCCTGATTCTGTATTTACAGATGTCCGGACCGTTCTCTCACAGAGAGCACCTAATAAACTTGCTCAAATTGATGAACTAACGAAAAAGGTTCACGAAATTACTGGTAAAAATATCTATCCAAATATGGCTCTTTACACTGCTATGTGCGGAATCATTTTGGATATTAACTGGAAAAAACTGATGCTTATTTGCATCGCCGTCCGAATGAATATTTGGGCACAAATGATTGAAAAAATCGACTAATATGATCCCTACAGCATTTATCATTTATCACGATGCCGATCTTGATGGACTTGTATCAGGAACTCTGATGCGTAAAGTCATCGAAGATAGGACAGGTTTTAATATCGTCATGATTCCTCATGATTATTCGAGAGATCATGAGGAAATTGAAATCATCAAAAAAATCAAAGCGACACCAGGACCAAAGCTTATTATGATGGGAGATATCTCATTTAAGCCTTGGCACATGAAGACTCTTTATGAGTTGACTCGATCCAATCTTGAAATTGATTTTTGGTGGTTTGATCATCATATCACAGCCATCAATACCTCTGAAGCTGATAAATATTCATCAGTTAATGGAGTAAGGAAAGATGAAGTTGCGGCTTGTAAGATTATCTATGAATTCTTCAAAGATCAGCTTCCTAATATTAATCCAATGCACATTCATCTACTTCATCGATGGGATGTTCATGAGGGAGTCAATCAGGTTGATGAATTCAATATCGAATGGCTGTATGTTACTTATTATCAAAAAGGATCTTTGATATCTATTTTTGATCCAATTGATGAAAGGGGATATAAAGCAAATCTTCTTCAGCTTGAGTCAATTAGAAATCCAAATCATATTGCTGAAAATGGTCGTCAGATCATCGAATATGAAAACAAGATGGATACTTTTCGAGCTAAAGATGCTTGGGTTCTGTCTAGTAAATATGTAATGTTTGCTGGTCATCCATCAAAAGTCACCAATCATTTCCCTAATAAAGACTGCATCTTCTTTACATTCCTTCCAGATGGAAGAGTTAAGTTATCCTTCCGCGCCCAAACCGACGACATGTGTTTGCAGATTGCTAAATCTTATGGAGGAGGCGGACATCAAAATGCATGTGGATGCTCAATTACTTTAGATCAATTCAACCACTTCATTGCAGCTTTCTTACCCAAGAAATAATATGGACAAAACCCAATCACTAGTTGAGACATCGGCTTACAATGCTGGCAAAAAGTTCATTACTCAAAAGCCCGCGTTCTCCTGTCCAACTTCTACACAGACCGACGAAATGGAAAAGCTTCTACGTAAAGCTTACCTCGAAGGAATGATTGATGCTTGCGGACTTCTTAAACAGGAAGTGACTCCATCTGAATTGAAAAATGCCATTGCTAAAATCCAAACCAAAGAAAAAAATGCAAACGGTTGATCAGAAATATAAGCAGCTTCTTCAGGAGATTTTGACTTTTGGAGTGGAGACTGAGAATCGAACAGGAGTCAATACGATCGCTATTCCTTCAGCTTATTTCTGTCATGATATGAGCGAAGGTTTTCCTATCCTAGCAGGAAAGAAAGTATCCTTTCATACATCCAAAGTGGAACTTGAGGGCTTCCTTAAAGGAATTACCTCAAAGAAATGGTATCAGGAAAGGAAATGCACCATTTGGAATGAGTGGGCTGATCCTCGTAAAGCTCCGTATGGAACCGATGAGGCATCAAAACAAAAGATGGAATCAGTCGATTCACTTGGTCGATTCTATGCTTTCCAGTGGCGACACTTTGGTGGTGATGATCAAGGATTTCAAGGTGGAGGGCTAACAACAGACGATCACTGTGATGGCTTTGATCAAATTCAATCTTTGTTGGATGCAATCCAATACACTCCCGATTCTCGAAGGATGATTGTAACAGCATGGAATCCAAATGATCTTAATAAGACAGCCCTTCCATCTTGTCACTTTTCCTTTCAAGTTATTATCCATGGTGAATACATGCACTTAAATTGGAATCAGAGATCCGTTGATACATTCCTTGGTCTCCCATATAACATTTGTTTCTATGGACTCTTGCTAACGCTTCTGGCAAAGTTGTATGGATATACACCCGGACAGATTACTGGATTCTTGGGTGATACTCATCTTTACAAAAACCATCTCGATCAAGTCAAAGAATACATGGATCGGGAACCGTGCCTTGATAAGGTGTCAGTGATTATTCCTGAATCATTTAATGATCTTTTGGAATCAAACTGGAAAGGAATTAAACTGGAAGGATACGATCCAATGCCAGCAATCAAAGCCCCTATCGCTGTATGAGCCTAGAATTAGAAAATGCCATGTTGCGTGCTGCTCTGGAAAACATTAAAGAAAGAGTAGATTTTGCATCAGATTTTATTCATGATTCTAAAAGATGGCACGAAGAAGAATTCAAAGGAATGACATTGTATGACTGGATTTTTAAAGAAGCCAAAGAAGCTTTAAACCCATCTTCATCATGAGCTATCATCTCTTTTCGATGATTGATCGGGTCGCTCGTAAAGATCATCTTTGTATCTGGTGCGGTCAGAAGATCTCGAAAGGAGATCAATACAAAGATGAGCGTTCTGTTTATGATAGTAGAATTCAGAAACATAGATGGCATCCTGAATGTCAAAAAGCCTCTGAAGAATACTTCTTAAAAGAAGGCGAAGAAGAGTTTATGCCTTACGAAAATGAGCGCCCGACCAAAGAAATGGCCTCGTGAAAAATTATACGCCGCTGGATTTGATATTCGGCGGCGTATGATGGATGGCCGATTAGAAAAGATGACGTGGCTTGAATTCATTAAGTTGCCTCTATTTGCTGATTGGGCTATCCATCAATCTGAACAGGATATACAAATGATTAAGAGGGGATTTGCTGAATCACGAGAATATATCCAAAAAGAATTTCAAAAAAAGATTGACGAGGAAGCTGAAAAAGAAAATAATTCACGTCTAAATGAAGTTATTAATGATATGGATAATTTCATTGCGAAACTGGAATCCCACAAAAAGAAAAGCTAATAGCTGATAAATATTGATCAATATGAACATCGACGATTTTTCCACTTCATTCAACATGGGCATTAATATGCCTTCTCTTTCCGCCAGCACGATCAATTCATTCATTGAACGCCGAGAGAGCTGGTATAAATCAAAGGTTCTGAATGAACCATTCGTGACCAATGAATACATGGCACGAGGCAGCGCAGTTGAACACGCTATCAATGAATGGCTAAAAGGAGAAAGTCCAGAAAGTCTTTTGGATCACGCGAAGGAAAAGTATCGCGCAGAGATGAGTAAGGTAATTGCTCTTCGTAGCAAACGAGGCAATCCATACGTTGAAAGCAAGGATGAAATTTTTGATTCTCTGGCTGGACTTGTTGAACATGCATTTGGAGTTTTCTCTGATGTATTCAAAGACGAGAAGCCAACCTCTCAGGAGAAAATTCAATGCAATCTTCCTGGTGTAGATATTCCTATTATTGGATATCTTGACTATTCTCGCCGTCGTATCATTGATGACTGTAAGGTTTCAAGCAAGACTCCTTCGAAGCTTTCTCAAGGATACATTATTCAGGGGGCGCTTTACAAATATGCTACTGGCAAGGATGTGATCTTTGACTTCATTGTGGCAAACAAAAAGCCCACCTCTACTCGCATTATGCTGACAGAGGAAAACTATCGCTTTGGTCTAGCTTATGCTACCAAAGCAGCGCAGACGCTTCAAGAACTTCAGGTGTGCGATAATCCTCGTCGAGTAATGGAGTTGATGTGCTTTCCTAACTTGGCTTCGTTCTTCACCGAATCTGATAAAGTTGAAGCCGCTAAAACGATCGGTCTTGAAATCTAAACCATGAGCTATACTGACGCTGAAGTCTTTTGTCTTTTTGAGGATCTTTGGGAGATATACCAAAAGATCAATCCTGATAAACCTTCGGCCGGAAAAAAAGCTTTCTCAGTGGCGTTAAAGATGGGCGCAAATCACAAAGACATCTTTAACGCCACTAAGGTTTATGCATTAGAAAGCCAATCGGATGATCCTCAGTATCGGTATCAGTTGGTGAACTTTATCAATGCCGATCATTGGAAAGACATTATTGAGGTTCATAAAGATGTTGAAGGCTATCTTCGATCCCTTGAAAAAAAGCAGGAAGATGCAAGAAATCTAATTGTAGAATGGAATAATGCCTGTCGCTCTTCTGCTTGTAAGGTGCTTGATATTGAAACCAAAGTCCCACTGGCTATCAAAGCTTTGGAGAATGAGGTTTTTAGAAAGAATTGGCCACTTGCCCTTAAAAGACTTCGATCAATATTGATCAGAACTCCAGCTCAACACGAGCCACTCTCAAAAATAGCCATTACTTTCCGATGGTTTTGTAAGATGGGAGCGAAAATGACGGTGATGGAAATCATTGAAGGACAGTATGGATTTCCTCACGAAGAACCTAAACTCAAAGATACACCAAAAGAAAGAGATTTAACAGAAGATGAGCAACAACACATCAGAAACATGCTCAACGAAACCTTTGCAGATAGCATGTTTGGATCTCTCCTTGCACCACACCGGACTGACACTAGCGAAGATGAGCCCAGGGGATCTACTGATCCGGGAGTCGCTGGAGCTATCGGTGAAATTCAACAGAAAATTGAAGACTGGTTATAGGTCTGTTGATAAAATCCAAAATATATGCGGTCTTATTCAACAACTTAAACAGTATCTCCAATCAGTTGATCGAGTCATTATTGAGATGCCTTATGGATCGAGAGATTCGGAAGCAGCCCAATCGATGGGAATGGCTTATGGAGTTCTTTCCGCTTTGGTAGTTATGTTTCCAAATATAGAATTCCATGCTATCACTCCACATGATTTAAAGAGGTGGTCTGGCTCATCAAAAAATTCAAAGGCTGATGTGGAGAAAAAAGTCAGGGAAAGAATGCCACCATTCAAAACAAAAAATGATAATATCATTGACTCACTAGCCATCGCTTTCTACTATTATGATTATCACATCCTTCCGTCCACTGGGAAAAAAGATCGTCTTGGAACCTATCCAATCGGAAAACTTTTTCCGCATCCAACTAACCCGCGATTATTTTAATTACCAACGGGCTTGTAGAGTTATTGCTGTTGGTGAAAAAATTTCTAATCCGCTTATTGAATGCGGATCGATTGTATTCTGCGATCTTGTTCCGATCCAACGAAAAGAAAATAATATTTCAGAAAACCAATTCTGGACTTACGAAGAAAGAATCTTTGCTTGTCAACTTCCGGGGGGGCTAACTCCTATTGGAGATAGGATTCTTATTGAAAGAGAAATGGGAGAAAAATCCACCGAAAGTGGAATCGTTACCCATCTTGCTATTCATAAAGAAAGCACTCAGTCATTGACAGGATTTGTTAAAAAAGTAGGCCTTGTCGAATTAGAGTGTAAAGTTCAGGAATGCACTGAAGATCTTCTATATGGAGATAGAATTCTTCTAGGAGGATGGGATGAAAGAATGCTTGAGATCAACCTTGATAAAAAATATCACTTCATTGTTCCACTTGAAACCATCATAGGAAAATATGAATAAACCCTTGGTTCATATAGGAATATGGGATGGAATTACCTTTATTCCTATGTTGCCTCGATTAATCCAGATTAATCCAGCTCTAACGATTCGCCAAAAAGGAAATAGACTTCTTCTTTCATTTGGTGAATTCTACGAATGCCTTCATCCCGGAGACTCAATTAATATCCCTGAAAATCATGACGAAACAGAAATGGACTGAATATCGTGTTCTTGCTGCAAGAACAGAATCGATGGATTCAAATGTCGAATCTCGACTTGTTGAACACGGAAGACTTGTGCATATGATTTTTGGTCTTATGACCGAAATCGCAGAACTTCACGAAAACCTCTGCGGCATGCCCAATATACCTAACCTTAAAGAAGAGATCGGTGATATCTGTTGGTATGCTGCCATTCCTGACATCGATATTACCGCTTTCGATAATGATCGTGAAGAGTATTTTGACTTTGATATGATCTGGGAATGGCTTGGTAAATTGACTGATGTCGCCAAGCGTGCCATTTTCTACACCAATGTGGAAATGAAGATGGAATTGATCGAAAAGAATCTTAATCTCATCTTGAGGGCTTTGCGTGCTCTGGTATTGCAATACGAATTGAATTTTGAAGAAATTCTTGATGCGAATATCCGAAAACTGCGTTCTCGCTATCCGGAAAAATTTGATCCTGCTCTGGCCATAAATCGAGATCTTGATGCAGAGCGTATTGCTTTACAGAGCTGATAAATATTGATCAACTTTGAAATGAAAAGGGCTGGTCCATAAAGACCAGCCCTTAATATTTAGTTCTCAGAGAGAATGCTTCTCATAAGTCTTTTTCTTCGAGCAATCTGAGATTTCTTTTCATCTTCTCTTGCTTGCTGAATTTGTGCTTCTAGTTTTCCGGATGTCTTATATTGATCATCTTCGATCTTATCGATAGCTCGGAACATTCGATTAAGATCCGCTTGCCCCATGCCCAATGACTGACTTGCCAATGCAACATCATTCCAGTTGTATTCTGTAAGACCTTGCATATAGTCATTCGCCTCTTTAATCGAATTGTATCCGGCCTGAAGAACCGTTCCATTGATGCCACCCATTCCAATGTTATCCATTTGAGTAACATTAAATGGAATGTATTCTTGAGATCCAAGAATTGTCTTCTGCTCAGTAAGTCTGGCAACTTCTCGATCATCATGATGTTTGCGAGCATCTGCGATCTTCATGTCAAACTCTTTCATCTGAGCACCACGATCCTCTTGATACATTCTCTTTTCGAAAGTATCATAAACCATAAATGCCATCTTCTGAGGAAGACCTGGACCAGCAAATACCCAACTGATTGATCCAAGATCTTCTTTGAGAGTATTCTTAAAAAACGAATCAAAACTGGTCGTCTTTGCTTGGAATTGAAGTAACTGCTTTCTAACTCCCTGAGCCATTGCTAGTTCATTCTGAGCATGAGCAAGGGCAACTCTATCGCCATTGCGTCTAGCCTGTTCGACTCGCAATGAAAGCTTCTCAATCTTTCCGTCTTCGTCATCGAAAAGATCTTGCATAAGTCCGGTCATGCCTGTAGCAAGGAGACCATTGATAGCGAATCGAGATGTAGCAAATGTAGTCGTCTGAGCTAGAATTGCTCCTATATTTTTAATCTGTGCAAGCTTCTCTTCATTAGGAGCGCCGGATTGATGAAGATCAATCAAGTCTCTAACGGCAATATTGAATTGCGCTGCAAGGTTCATTGATGAGCTAGAGAAAGCAAGTAGGCTATCTCGAACGGCGGAAAGCGCAGGATTACGATCCGTAAACAATTCCCCTCGTGTAATCTTATCAGAAGCATTAAAGTTCTTTTCAAGATTAAGCATCGCCTGGGTCATCGCATCTCCATCTACTTGAGAGAAATCCATATCAGAGATATTCTCATGATTGGCTCCTTTCTGTTTGATAAGACGAGAATATTCAGCGAGAAGAAGACTTCTAGCAACAAAGTCATCACCAAAACGAAGAGATGAAATCAGAACCTTTCCTGCCCCATCAGCAATGGATTCCATCTTTTTAACAATGGGCGAAGCAAGAATTCTCGACTCATCCAATGGAATGAGCTTTCTGCGATCCAGTGTATTTTCTCCCATGAAGGAGCGATTAAACATGCGTGCCGCATTCGTCTGAATCCAGTCATTAACTTTCTCACGATTGTTAATGTAATACCTAGCAGCATCCATTGCTCCTTCAATATTATTGGTGCGCGTGTGATAATCCACATATCCAGCACCAATCTGAGATGCGCCTTGATGAACACCAGAAAGAGCAACACGAGTATAAGCGCCATTAATGGTTCTCATAAATCGTCCTAAGTCTCCCAATGGAGCACCAGTGCTCATTGCGCTTCTGAATAGGTCAGAGCCCCATTTCTTGAGATAATTGACCCGATAGGTTCCGCGAGTCAAACGACCACTAAGATCGCTTGTTGGAGTTGGATCGATTAGAGTGTTCAACTTGCCTCCGTCTTTGAGTCGTTCCGCAAGGATAAAACGTTCAGGAGTTGTTGCCGAAATAAGAGCAGATGTTCTGATGGTTCTTTCAAATACATGCTCAATATTGTTTGAGTAATGAGCATTATTACCAATCCCAACACGATCCTTTTGTTGATTAGTAACGCCCGTCATCGCATTGGTCTGATAGCGCACATCTTCAAAATCCTGCATCTCGTCAGTAAGGTCCATGTCCCTATTAGGAATATGCTCTGCTTCGATAGGAATGGCGCGACGATGAAGATAGTTAGCAATCTCACGGAAGCGTTTCTTGTGAAGACCTTCGGTGAAGATCTTTACATCAGTAGTGAATCGACTTGCGATGTCTTGCATCTTGTTAAGAAGGCTAAGACGAAGGCCGCCAATTCTTTCATCGCCTTCTCCCACTCGATATTCAATGTTACCCATGAAGGTGTCCATTGGAGCTTCTGAGTCTTGAACATCTTTGATAAGTTGTTCCAACATTGGCAAATCAGAATTTGCAGCCTCTGAACGAATAGCGTCCGATCCTTTGTTGATCTTATTATCAATCGCCCGATATTCATTTAGAATGTTATCCTTGATCGCCTGATGCGGATCAGACCCAACTTCATATTGAGTCAAGCGACTTACCATTGCTAGGATTTTTGCATCATCGGGACTAAACTGACGACCCATTTCGCCCTCGATCTGAGTCTTATGAGCCATGTAATCGCGAGTCGCTAGATCAATTTCATTTTGTCCACGATGGAGCAGAGCAGTGCTCAATGGCCCCATGACCTGCTCACGAAGAAACTGTTTTCCTTTAAGAAATGCCGACATGCGCTCCAAAGAGCTAGTCTTTGTTTCAGTAAACTTCTGAACTTTATCCAGAGTTTGAAGAAACTTGTTCTTGCGAACAATAGGATCTCTAAAAAGATTATTCGTAATATCAGACCCAATCTGACCGTCTCTGAATCCTGCCTCATGTTTTACGGTAAGATCCATATGCATCATGCTGAAATCTTTTAGATTGTTCAGCGCGAAGTAATGCTTATAGAGATCTCGACCGCCAAGAGTAGCGGGATCAATTGAAAGCAGATAATTGAAGTGAGCTTTTACAAAGTCTGGATTACGAGATGGAGATCCAAGATAGTTTTCCAGATTTGATAAATATTGATCAGCACTGGCGTGCTCCTGAGTAATTAGTTGAGCGCCACGGCTATAAGACTGCCTCCACTGTTGCTGCTTATTCTGATAAGCATTGGAAGTTCCAGGGGCTGCCCTCTGGATATCATCTGTTTCAACCAGAGAATTTAGAATCTGATCTGTGTAAGCTTCAAAGGCCTGATAATCATCAGGTGCTCCCTGATAACCGGAAAGATCAACCGTGCCATCATAGGACTTGATAACATCCTTAATCTTGGCTGTATCAACAGCTTTACGGAAAAGATTCAGCTCATCGAGAAGACCATCTGTAGGCAATCGAAGATCAGGTTGAGCAATATTGACAACACGAGATTCATAGACATTTTGAACAATGTCCTGAAGTCGATTGAATTGCTCACGAGGAAGAAGCCTGCTAGCAGCTCTCCAGTCAATCTTACTGAGAGATCCTTGAAGGGCTCTTGTATGAGCATCAAAGCGATCATTGATTTTGCTTCGAATAACACCAAAGAATTGACGAGTAAAGAAAGAATCTTCTGGTCTTTTTGGAGCGGCATTGAAGATAGCCGGTGCAATATTCACCACACCAAAATTCTCTCCATCAGTTGTCTGCGGATTAAAGAGAATCGACTCTTTATCATTGATTCGGATACCTTCCGCTCCGAGTTCCGACAAAGCTTCTGATACTTTTTGAGGAGATCCCAAGTGCTCGATAAGCTTATCGTTCAGTTCAGAAAAGGTCATACCCTTTTCAATAACATCACGGAATGCTTTTCGGATATCTCCCTGCCATCCTTTGATTCCGAGTTGCTTTGAAGGATCGAGAAGTCTTTCGGCATCAAATTCAACGAGGCCATTCACGTCCCCATTAAATTGCTCCTTTAGATAATAGCCATGATAACGCGTTCCCTTATCTACCTGAAGCATCGTATAATCAGACTTTCCAAGCAGCTCCGCATTTTGAAATAGCTTACGCTGAACCGCTTCACTAGGAAGAGCTTTTTCAGATGACTTTTCATTAAGCTTGATGTTCTTTCGATCGGTCAGGAAAAGCAAAGCTTCCTTAATGATTTTGGTGGCATCAGAGTCTTCTGGTTTTGGAAAGAAGCCGAAAATCTCTTTGATCTTATTCCAAAGAGTATCAATGAAAGATCGAACTGGGCCATTTTCTTCTTGGAACTGTTGAATAACCTTATCAACCGAAGCTTCTTCCAAAGCTGTTTCAGGGGTGATTTCGAGGCCTTGCTCTTGACGCTCCTGAATCTTTGATTGAATATCTTCCTTGGTAACAGTTGCTTTTACATTTGCCCATGAATCCTGAATTTCAGGAAGATCCCAGACACCATGAACAGCTTCATGAATGATATTATTCCGAAGGTGTTCAGTGCCATTGATATAAGCTGAATTGATTGCAATTCGATCTCGATCAATCAATCGGCCGGAATATCGAAGCGTTGGATCATAAACAACAGCAATGGCATCTTCAATTCCAAGATCGAGATCCTTCAAGCCATTGCGAACGAAATCAACTCGATACTGACGAAGCTGATCTCGCGTCATTTGATTTTCTTTAGCAACACCCTGATAAACAGGATCTACTACTTCAACCACTTCTCCGGTTTCTGGACTTTCGATTTGATCAGCTTTAAACTGAGGTTCTGAAGTCGGATCAGGATTTGGAACTTCATCTGAAGAAATCGGATCAATTATATTAGATTCAGAAAGCTCATTAAGATATACGGGCGGTTCTTCTTCAATAGAAGAAACATCTTCAAAGCTTAAAGTATCATCTTCAATACCCAAATCGCGAGCAATAGCATCAACGTCTACCGTTGGTGCTTGTGGCGTTTCTGGAGTTACTGTTTGTTCAGTCCGTTGTGGTTGATCAATATTGATCAGCTCTGCTGACGATGGATTAGCATTGATCAACTCTTGAGCCGACTGCTCAACAGGAGTTCTGCGAGGACGACCTCTACGGCTTGGCGCAGGAGAAAGCTCCGCATTAGCCACTGTGCCATCTGCTTTCGATTTTCTCTTGCGAACCTTCTTTGGAGCCGGCTCAACAAATTGATCCTCAGTAGGAACCATTCCCGGCTCTTTAGGAGCAGTTTGATTTTCTGGATCAATAACAACAGACTGATTCATCTGCTGAACTGTATCCAAGAATGATCCATGAACCTGATTCATTAGATCCTGATTCTGATACGAAACAGCAATAGAATTAGGATCATTTGATCCCGTCATCTCGGAAGCATTTGCTACTACAGTGGTTCTTTCTGCTGTAGGATCATCGAGATGAATCGTATAAGGCTCACTAGAATTAATGACCGTTCCAGTCAAAGTTCTATCGCCTTGCTGAACAGTAACTCGATCACGAAGCTTAAAGGTTTTCTGTCCCAGATATCGATCTGTCTCACCTCGATTCGATGGCCGATTGAAATCAATATCATAATACCTCTTCAATTCAGAAGAAGGAACAATCACATTTCGATTTCCGCTTTCAGGACGGAAGACAGCCAGATCATTATTATTGGATACGACAGTTCCTTTAGCTCCTGAGCTATGGATTGCCATTCCTCCAGCAGGCACATCGGGAACGATACTGGATCGATCTGCTGCCTCGACCATCTTGAGCTTGTCTTTAGGAACCTTGATTTCCTCTGGTCCCTTCTGACCTTCTATTTCAACAGTAGCTTCATTTTTAACTGAATCCCAGGAACGAACGATTCCATTTTCTTCGGTATTATTAATACCTACAGAAACTTGGTCTCCATCAATGAAGAGATATTTATTGGCTTCTTCAGGAGTTCTGTAAAGTGTTTCGGGAGAAACCGTTTTCTTTTCTCCATCTGGAAATTCAATATGAACTCCTTCATCAGCATTAAAGCCTACGACTTTAGCTTTCTTTGGTCCCTCTTCAGAATTGAAATACAAATTCTGATCAACGAAAAGATCAGGAATTTCCGTCGATTGAGGAGCAGGTATAGGCTGCTCATCAGGGATCACTAGACCTGCGGGAGTATCACTTTTCTTATTAGGATCAACTTCAGGAAGGGATTCCTTAGAAAGATTCAATGCATCCTTCAATCGACCCTGAGCCATCAGATCATAGATTTGACTATGAATAGATGGATCTTGAATCGAGTCGATATTAGAGCGAATCTTCTGCCACGTATTTGAATTACGGTAATCGTGGATTGCCTCACCTCCGCTAGCTAGACCTCCAATAACAGATCCGATCAGAAAAGAGTCTTTAACTCGCTGAGAGTCAGGAATAAAGGACTGATTTCCAGTAGCAATAAATGCCCCATATCCAGCAGTTAGATCTCCCAATGCATTTGCAGATCCTTGCACAAACGCACTACGGCTCATTTTTGCTAGAATCTCACGATAAGAAGGATTGGTAAAAATACCTTCAATTGCTTCACGCTTAGCTGCATTTGAAGCAGAGCCTAAAACAGACTCAATACTACGCGGAAGGAATTTAGATGCAAGGAATCGATCTGCAAAAACATCAATCGCTACGGCTGGAAGAGATCCTAAGCCCGCGCGAGTTGCCTCTTCATCTGTAAGACCAGACTGAATTGCCTGTTGATACCCTTGGGTGTAACGCTGGACTGCATCTGTCCCGGCAATGGCCAACGTTCCACCCAAGGGATTTCCACCACTAATTGCTGTGGCTCCCAAAAAGATTGCTGTGGTAGCTCCAAAACCGCCAATACCTTCTGCTAGCTTTGAAGTGAAATCCTCATCATATTTTGGATTTTCTGCCGTCCACTGACGAACTTCATCTGCTAGATCTTGTGCCCCAAAACCAGAAAGAATACCTGTAGCGAAACCATCGAATGCTCGGTAGCCTTTATCCATCAACCATCCAGTATGCTCACCTTTAGCAATACGTTCCTGCTGATTGACGGCATTCTTTAGATAAAGCTCTCGATCTTCTGCATTGATAGAATCTTGTTCCGCGATTTTGTAGATTCCATTTCGATAGCTATCCAAACGCGCTAATTTTTCATCTTCACTCAGAGTCGCGTAATCTTTCTGCTGCCACGGAGTATCTACTTCGATATCAGTAGGAATATATCGGCCTTGTCGAGCACCAACACGAAAGGATTTATTCTCAGAAGCAACTGCATTTCTAATATCCGATTCATCATCAGGATTACTAGAAATAAGGCTTTCCTGAGCGCGGCGAAGAATCGCTTGCTGCTCTTCCTGGGATGCATTGATGTATGTTGGGGTATACATCAAATCCTTTGTGAATGCTCCGTAATCAGGCATGATAAATATTGATCAGGTTGAGAAAAGTCTATCAGCGAACTCGATAAGAGTCAATGATTCTTGCAGTCAGGAGATTCGCGTAAAGATCTTCTGTGGCAATACGTCTCTCATTCGGCGTTCCTTTGATTTTGTTTTTTGCCTTTCGAATATCATCTACAGTATAAAGATGCTGATCATTTCCATCTCCCCTTACGAAAAGCGCAGCTCTTTGAAGCTTACTCGGCTTACCAACAACCACTTCCTGAGAGCCATCCAGTCGATCAAAGAAAGATCCAGAAACACGAGATTGAGTTTCAAAGCCGATTGGTGAATCATTCAATGGCCGAAGCAAGCTTTCCAATGATGATCCTTCAAATGCATTTTCCAATTCAGAATCTTTAAAGGTAGAAAGGTTCTGAATAATCTGATTTCTGATTGAGCTAATACCTTCCTGATTCTGTCTAAGATCAGAACCTCGAAATGGAATCAAAGTAATTCCGTTGAGAGCTTTTGGGAAAGAAGACTGAAGCTGCGAATACTGATCCGATACCGTATTCAGCTGGGAAGAATTTTCTTCCAAAGGAGCAGCGGATCTTGGAACGGTTTGTGCGAAAGCCTTAGTTTGATCGGAAGCATTAGGATCGACTTTCCCGCTCTCACGGGCACTTTTAATCTGCTGACTTTCTTTAAGAGCTTCGGACAACTGTCGATCTACCTGACTAATTGGATCTTGAACACTTGCACTAGAAGTTTGACCTTTAAGCATACTGGTGAAAATATCAGAACGCTTCTGATTCACCATATCAATCCTATTAGAGGTATCACTCAGTTGTTTCTGAATAAGGGCTTTCTGTTGAGGATCATCCTCAATAGCATAAGCTCGGCTCAAAGCCGCAGCTTCCTTATTCATGTTCTGAAGCTCATTCGATAGCGACTCATAAGATTGGGCAGTAATACCCAATTGAGAAGCATCTTCATCACTGAAAAGATTTCCGTATTTGGAAATAATATCGGTATAGCCTCTCGTGCCACCCAATACAGCGGCTGTTTTAAGACCTGTAATCGATCCAGCAAATTCAGGATTTCTAGCTCGATAGCGAGCTGATTCAGCAGTATCGCCTAGCTTATCCATCAACGTTGCCGTTTCAGGACTATATTCAGATGATGGTGTAGTATCTTTGTAATTAGAAAGAAGGGCATTTACCTGACTTCCAAATACATCTCCGTCAAACTTACCACCACGCATCATCCAAGATTGCGTTCTGGACTTTAGATCCAAATAGGTATTAGCGAGATTTGGATCTTGAACCTGAGCGAAACGAGATGCGATAATGGCATCATAAGGAGCAGAGATGGCGGCAAAATGAGCATCTGATGCCTGCTGACTACGAAGCATAAGGGATTGCTTCGTAGACTCAATCTCCATCATTTTTGCAGCAACCTGCCATGGCGCAAGCTCTGACTGCAATTCAAACTGCTTTGCATTTAGCTGATTACTAAATGCAATATTAGCAAGTGTGGCATCCGTCTTTCTTTTTTCTTCACCTATTTGAAATTGCTTTGTAGCAAGATCAACCATGAAGCCATTGGTCTGCTGCTCCGTTTGTAGAATTCCTTCTGCGGCTCCAGAAATACGAGCAAAAGCATCAGAAGATGCTCTCTGTTCATTTTGAAGAAGGGTGAGTGCAGGATTTTCAGCCATGACTGGATTCTGATAAATATTGATCAACGATGATCTTTAGAACAATGGAAGCTCTGGAGTGACTTTGAGCTGATTTAGATACTGCTGAAGTTCCGCACTAATTGGAGTTGCGGTCACGGGAGCTACAGAAGCCTTATCTGGAAGAACCCCAAAATAACCACCCGGTGAGCTACTCAATGTAGGCTGGCTACCCAATCCTAAAGAAGAAGGGGTGATCGTAGGCGTTGCATAAGGCGTTCCATAATAGCTAGCAGGAACGGATGGAATCGTTGGATTCGCTCCAAGAACTGGAGTAGTGAAAGTATTGGGTGACGAAGCAATTCCACCAATAGCACTAATATAGCTTTTACCCGATGCTGCTTGTTGCTCCAGAAGCGATTGGCGATTCAGGTAAGCTCCACTGGTCGCGATTCCTGATCCGATAGAACTAAGAGCACCACCTACAGCAGAAGTGCCAATTCCCGTCTGTTGAGCGGCAGTGGCAAGATCACCAGTGATAGCGGTAATCTTATTCCTTCCAATCTGATACTGAGTATTGAATTGCTGATCCAAAAGACCAAACTCAGAAGTCAAAAGATCGGTGCTTGCTGCATTTAGGAATTGTCCTGTTTGCAGTGCCGAATTAAGACCCTGGCTTCTAAGATTGTAAATATTAGAAGCGGAAAGATTAGCAAAAGTTCCAATAGGAGATCCTGATCCATATGTGCCAGCTAGCGTGGACTTCATAATGCTTTCCAATTGTCCTTGGAAAGCAGTAAAGTCTCCTGCGGCTAGAGCCGAAGTATCAGCCTGAGCTTTTCGGATATTTGCTAGAACATCATTTGATGAGAATGCACCACCACCATTGTATTTTTCCAAGATGGTATTGATTCCATCAAGTCGATTGGTTTTCTCAGTAATGAGAGTATCCAATTTGGTAGTCTGCTCATCAGCAAATCTCTTCTCTAGGAGGGCGGCATATTTTGCGGCATCCTTTTGTGCGGAAGCGCTTTGAGATGCTCCATAGGCAGATACGCCCGCCCCTACTGCGGCAATAGCTGCTCCGGCAATGATTGCTCCCATAATTAAAAATGTTTGAAGATTTCGTCCATTCCGACAGATACTAATCCATCCACTTGAAGTGCAATGGCTTCAGGAACCATAATTTCACGATTCTCTAATTCCAATGCCCTAAGTCCATCTTGCAGATAGGCCTCGCCTGCATCAATCGTTTCACCAAAGTATTTCAAATTGATGCCTTTGGCAAGCGCAATCCACACCGCTTCAGATGCCTTGAGAATAAGTGGCTGCGTATCTGCAAAAATATCACCTTGCTGACTAATCTTAAAAAGACCATGGATCGTATGAGAGCATCCGTCCGGAATCATGTATCGACGATACTTTAATTCTGTCTCATGAGGAGCAAGGATACCAACAACCCTAGCAACATTATCTCTTCCAATGAGACAAATTTCGATAGGGCAACGAGTCTTTGTCTTCCCGATATATTCGATATCAGTAAAGGAGAGATTTCTGTAGTAAGTGAATTCTCTTGAGATGGGAATTTTTGCTCCATAAATAGTTTCTATTGATTCAGGCGCATCGATACTCAAACAATTACATTTTGATCCAGAAGATGATTTATAGGAATAAATCTGATCCTGTCCAAAGGCTCCACGGACGAAGGCAAACTCATCATCTCCCGCTTGTCCCAAAGATCGAATACCTACTGTAACCGGAAGCTGATAATTATTGATCAGAGTCGGAAGCGGAAACTGCCCCACATCATATACATTTCTGCTCCAGCCAGCATAACAAGATGACATAGGATCGCCGGGACCGTTCCGATGAAACATAAAAGGCAAATCCCTAAGATTTTGAGCCATGCCATTAATATTGATCGCGACCAAATGCTCGTTGGAACGAGGGGCATGAATATAGCGTTTGCCATCGATAACAAAAGATTCGAGGAAAAATTCAGAAAGCATTCCAAACCATTTGCCATTCGCCCATGCGAAATTAGCAGCCATCTTTATAATTCTATAAAGACGATCATTTTTAAGATTGGCGCTCTCATTGATAAAAGGAGCGACTAATTCTGCTACTTGGCCAGCATTCATGGTTCAAAAATTACCCAAGAGTATTTAGATGTATTCTGAGGAGCTGTTAGTCCCATCTCTTGCAATTCTACTGGAGAAAGTGATCTCATGTAGCTTGGAATATCTGCATCCGATCGGTTCCAAAGAAGAGGAACTTTTGGCGGATAGGGATAAAGCATCTGATAAGTGCTTCCAACCATAATTCCAATGGAGCCAGGATTGGAAGGATTAACCCACAACTTTTCACTATCAGAACCGGCGGGCGTATCAGTTGAAATAACAACCGAATTTTCAATATCGGTGATTTCAATTTCTCCAGAAAAAGTTCTTTGGATTAGATTGAGAAGATCTCTAGGAGAATCAATCTGCTCCCATTTAACCCCAAGCTCTGCCGGATTGGTAACACTTAGCGCAAAAAGAATATTCATGACAGGTTTGTTGCGATTTGATAACCGTAATCCGGGCGATATGAATAACTCAAAAGAATGGGATCTTTATCAGACTCAGTTACGCTTCGGCTTGGATTATGTTGATTTGCAGTTCGGATAAAATGAGAAATATGGATTGGTCCTTTAAACTCCAATCGATCTTGAATCGTTATATAAGAGTATCCTGTTCTGCTACATTTTTCAACATTTTCTTTTGGAAGATAGATAAATGATCTATTCTGAGGCTGCGGATTTCTATTCGGATCAAAAGTGTTTTGAGGAAATTTATTCGATGAGATCTTCGCCTCATAATTTGCATAATGAAGCCATTCTCCTCCACTATCAGTTCGCTGATAAATATTGATCAGGTATCCTCTAGGGGCATCTCGAAACGAAATGAATGCATCCTGAGTTTTCTTAAACTGATACGGCTGATTGAAATTCATTGCCTTGAATTCAATCCATCCCTCGATCTCAATTCTCTCTCCATTATGATTGAGATCAAAATCGATTTGATCATCGAGCATGTAAAGACGATTGCTTCCATCTTTATCAAAACTCCATAGATACAAATCGTCTTGATATCCAGCTAGATAGGTTGTTGTCATCGCAACAACTCTTAGGCCAGTAAAGACGGATTCGTATCTACGAGGAATCGTATTCTGATTTTGGTAAATCGCAGAAGGATGATATGAAAGAACTCCATTCCAAAGATATCTTCCAGCATCATCTCGCTCAGGAGATACAGTCGTAAACAAACGACTTCTCCATGCTCTCGTATAGCATTGAGTCAGCATCCAATCAGTATCAGAATCCATCCAGTAAGATGCTTCAATGGATTCAGATATTGTGCTATCCAAATTATTGAACTGATACTGACTTTGCCGAAGATCCGAAATGCCAAAAGCATGATTTCGGAAATACACATTTGTGCCGAATGGCTCGAAGGAATAGGGACTAACAGCGCCAATACCGGCAATTGTTTCAGATACTTTTCCTAGACGATTGCCCTGAGTGCCCCACGTATCCATTCCACCACGGACATCCACTGAATAGATATTTCCTCGTGTGCTGAAAAGTAAAGCTCCTCCTTCAGCATAATCCAACATTACTTTCTGTCTTCCAATAGCGGTAATCTCATCATTATTTTCTGGTGGAGTAAACCCACCAACACCAAAAAGCCGCATCTCAGTGACAGAGATCGGATCAAGGAAATTGGATACCAGAATGATGCTTTTAGATGGAGTTACATAAAAGAATCTATTTTGAACATAGACCCCCATGCACCCAGGTCCTATTTGATCTTTGGAAGGATCGGTTCTAAATGAAGCATTTGCCTTAATCACCAATGGATTATTAATTCCATTATTTACAATCACCCCATCTGGAATGCGAGTAATCCAGCAATCATTTGTAGAGCTATTCTGGCGATCATAAAAATTGATTGCTGTAGCTTCAAAGGCGCTTCCCCCCACGCGCTTCATTCGAAACGCTACCCCATCCACTACAGCAACCAAAAATCGTGTTCTCTTATCCAAGAACCATCCTTCGCCTTGGAATACTCCTTTCTTAAATACCTCTTCAGCTTCTATCGAATCAAAGATAATTCTTTGATGACAAAAACCTGGCCTTACTCTAATTCCGCCCAAAGATCTAGGAACAACTAAATTTGTGGCACGAGAATATTGACCTTCATCAATTTCCCATGGAGAGCGAGACGTATCCATTCCACCTAAAAAGGTAGATGATCCCTGAGCGAGAATAGGAGAATCAGCCATTAGATTTCGAGGCCTTTAAGAATAATAGAGCAATGGCAAGGCGTTACGCCAGTGGCTTGATCGACAGAATACTTGATCGTAAACTGTTTTGTGTCCTTGGCAATTTTTAGTGGCACCATAAAGTCATTGCCATTAGCAAAGCCTTGCGATCCGACACGGGCTGTAAATACATCATTAATGTAAAACATACCAGTGACGTTAATGCCGTTCTGTTGACGAATGCCCAAATGGACCTGAACCCATGCGATGAAATAATCCCCTAGAATTTCATCATCTACTACAGAAGCAACAGACAGAGAAACTGTCTGAGTCATGGGCGTTGCTACTGGAATTGATGTCCATGTAGAGGGATCTGTAGCTGATCCACCAAAGGTAAAAAGTTCCTCGTTATTCGCAGGCTTATAAACATAGGCGGGACCGACGAGACGCTGTGCGCCATCAACGATCATTTCGACATATTTTTGACCCGCTTGAAGATCGGTTCTTTCCGATGGATTCAATCGCTGCATGATTTCGCCCGTCGTCTTATGGCGAAATAACTGACGATAGTTTGGAAGCTGAGAGCTTGTTTCTTCCAGTAGTGGCGCATTCTTCCAAAAGAGCCTTGCTCCTAGCATCCAAAGATACTTGAGACGATAAAGGGCTTTTTTGAAATTAGTATCAACAGAATCAGAAGCTTTATAAGCCACGACTTCCATGGTAGCCGTGTCACTCTGATTGTATTGAAGAAGAGGAAGCTCCAAATATTTCAACTGGTTTAGTTGAAGCTGAAGAAGCTGAAGCCACTCTTTATTATTGAGACACTCTGGCTGATCTGCTGGATTTACAATTGTTCCTTTTTTAATGACCGTGCCAGGATCATCATTCTCTCGAACTGGAGCACCATTAGCGCATCCATTTCTTACATATAGATAATTTCCAGCAATGCTAGAAATCTGAAGACGAGATCCATTCGGGACAAATTGAATCCATTGAGCTACTGTATAAGCAGATCCATTACAAACCCCCAATGGAGAAACGTCACCAATGGCCGGAATGGTAAAATCAGCCGTGGTGACGTCATAAGTCGGACCTTGAAAATTACATGAAAGATCAACTGTTGATCCATCTTCTCCAGTGCCGCAAACGGATGCGGAGCGTCCGGAGGTTTTCACCATTAGGTATTCATCCCCAAGTGGAGGAGTAGTGACCGGTTTCCCGCATCCGCATCCTTTTTCGTTCATCTTATTTTGAATTTTTGATTAGCTCCTTTACGGTTTCGGTCATCTGGCGAACAGATTCCGTCTGAATTTGCATCTGGAGTTGAGTTGCTGTATTCTGCTCTTTGATTTGATTCGCGAGAGCATTCATTGCCACTGTATTATCTACATAGGCTTTCATAAGCTCCGCTCTGTCTGCTCTCATATCCATGTAAATGGATTTGGTAGCAAAGCCAAAAACAGCAGCAATCACTAATCCAATCCCCAATCTAGCCACTAGCCATGCAGCAATGCCGGCCCATGTATTAGGAATATTGATGGTCTCAGGCGAATCATCATTTGCAACCCTGACTAGAGCATCTTTAATATCAGAACCGCTCATAATTCACAAAGGTTGGAAGGGGGAGCGCCGATCTCCCCCTTCCGTTATGCCGTTCCTATTACCCTTCGATCGAAAGAAGTTCTACAAGAACAGGCAAAATTGCCGTAGTGTTTGCATTGGTCGTCACTGTGATGTGGCCATCAGAAGATACGACTGCTACAGCACTCTTTGCCGTGGTATCAACTTTTACTGGATTAGCGCGAGCATACATGCCGACTTTTGCCAGGCTATTGTTGATAGTTGCGGTATTAGAGCCCAGTGGAATATTAATCACCATGAATGGGCGATTAATAGTCTGAGTTGCGGTTCCAGTTGCTACAGTGCCGAATACCGTTGGAACAGTTTCAGATGGAACAATTTGAACTCCTGTGACAATAAAGACATCACAAGAAGCTGGATCAGGAAGAGTATCTGGATCAGCGCCGAGAGCAAGAGCCTCAAGAAGAAACTCTACAAACTCAGCTTTTCGACATTCAAAGACGTGGTTCCATGTTGCAGTGCAATCAGGAGCCAGCATCGAATATCGATCAGGATCAAGTCCCCTTTCGGTCAAAGCGGCACGAAGAAGATTGTATCGTGCCTGATAAAGAGGAAACGAAAAACGAGAGTCGAGATCAGTATGGAAAGCTGGATTCATGTTGATCAATATTTATCAGGTTTGAAAGAGGGGCGGAGGCGCTTGCCTCCACCCCGATGAATCCCTCAATTATTCTTCCGGCTCACCCGAAGACGAGGAGGAGGAAGAAGTTGAGTTGCTGGCTCCACCAGCGCAACCAATCGTGATCGAAGCCTGATCTTCGCTGTAAGTAACCTTGAAGTCAGGATCAGCCGAAGTGATGCGATAGCGGTTCGTTGCCGGATCAGCTTCAGCAATCTGACCAGTGACGGTGTTAATCGTCTGACCGGCAGCATTGTGATAGCTCACCCGAACATTGCCACCTACGCCGCAATCGATTGGGCTATTGAGGATGAAGATGATACCGGTGGTTCCGATATCACTACCCTGAATTGCCGTTTCAACCACGCCGGAAAGTGGCGTTCCATCGCCACACATGATACCCTTGATGCACTGGCCAGCAGGAATTGCAGCAGTCGTGCGAACGATATAGGTATCCTGTGGGAACGGCTGAATATTGATCAGAGTGGCAGGCACCTGACCAGCATTCGACAGATCCGACTCGTTTACGAGGCGAAGCATTACGGTGCTTCCGCATTCGCAACCAAGGAAGTTGTAATCCGGAGCATTGATATCAACACCCGGACCAGAACGCTGAAGCTTGAGAGCATAAGTGTTCACAACTCCGCAATAGTTAGAAACGCACTCAACCCAGTTGTAAGAACCGGTTTCGGTAATCGAGTTATCTGCGCGGCGCTTATTATCGCATCCGACAGTGCTAAGATCGCAGTTAAATGGAGTCACTGGCTTAACGAAGATATCCGCAAGATCGCAATCATTGATTGGATCAACACGGAACTTACGACGACGATAGATGATACCCAAGCCTTCCGGAGCATTCCAACGGAAACCCATTTCGTAACGCTTGGACCAGTAAGGCATGTTCTGCTCCGGATTGCACTCGCGATCATATTCATTGCGCATGCGCCATGCGCCATTACCCGTGATCGGAAGAATCGGAATACCTTGGCCAGATGTAGTAAGATCTGGGCGAGTGAGGAATCGACCCTGATTTGGCGATGGCGACATCGCAATGCTGAATGGGGCATTCTCCCAGTCAATCGATCCAACAAACTGCTGACCAGTGGCGACATCCACCCCCTGATGGGTATCGAGCATTTCCAGACCCCCTTCAGAGTTAAGGGTGTAGCGAGGAAGCCAACGCATCGTCTTGAAGCCAAGGCCAGCAAGAACCTCCACTGGAGCATCCGTGGAACGACCAGCGAAAAGAATCTTTGGATCGATCTTTTCCAGTCGAGAAGACCAGTCGGCATCACGAATCACTTCATCGTAATACCAGTCATCTGCATACCAGAATTCGTAGATGTTTTCACCACGATCGCCCTTACCGACACTGGTCTGACCACCGAAATTATCCCAGTAGCGAATTGCATGCTGCATCACATTGAGAGTGAGCGGCATGATTGCCGATGGATCGGTAGGAGTAGGGAACTTCTCGTGCAGGTAGTTATAAAGATAACCACGGAATGGGTTGCGAGGATTCGAGTTAGCAATACCAACGAGATTTCCATTCGAATCACGCTGACCCTGAAGAACTACCTTGTGAGCAAGGGTGTTCATCACGGCCATCATGCCGAACATGTTCCGCATATATTCATCCACCATTCCTTTGGAACGAATGGATCGCTGAGACCACTGCATGAAATCTCGAATATGACGAATATTCGCGATACAATCACGATTGGTCTTAAATCCGGACTTATACATCTGAAGGCCAGGCATCACACCTCGACCACCTTCAGGAAGTTCGCAGTAATCCGTAAGGCACTCGTTTGCAGTGTTTGGATCACAAACCTGCATCGTGCGAACAAAGTGGCGGAAATCCAGAGGAATGTAAGGATCATAGAAGACTTCCTGTTCGAAAGTCTGTCCGACTCCATCTGGCCAAACTTCCGTTCCGAAGAAGTTAGCGAAATAAGGAGCGCCACCCGGATTGGCCGTATTAGCAATTTCGATAACGCCCTTGTTGAAAAGGCGTTCGGTATAGGTATCGGTGATGAGTGCGGATACCGCACTTTCATCATTCCAGTTACAAGCAGCAAGTGCTTCTGCGTATTCTTCAGCAGTCATTGTGAGAGTATTTTAAGAAAGTTTCTGATGTTGATCAATATTGATCAGATCAGGAGAACAACACCAACATCGCTTTTCAAAGACGCCACCTTTGAACGTGTATGGCATTTGTGCAATCCTTCGCCAGAGGATAAACGGTGGGCTATGGCAACCCTACACAAAACTCACAATTCGATAGTCCAAACTACTCTATATTAGAAAAAACGTCAATAAAAAAATGCAGGCATTTTTTACAATGCCTGCATTTTACCACTTACAGTTACGCTACCGTCGTCCTAGAAAATTATCTTGGTAGAATACTCTTCAAAAGAGAATCTTCGGCTCCTTCTTTTTCTGGTTGGTTATTTGCCGATGGTCGGACGCGAACCTTGCCAGTATCTTTTCTGGCTAGTTCCAACTCAGATTCCAAAGAGCGAACCTTTTTAAGCAATTCCGGGAAGAGTCGAGCATGAACACGCGCCTCAACAAGCTTTCCATATTCTGGCGCTTCTTGAGGATTTTGAATCATTCGCTCTGCATAATTAAACTCTTCATTGAAGATATTGACAATTTCTTTTTTGTCTTTGAGTCCAGAAAGAGAATCAAAGTCATAAGCTCTCATCACCGAAGTAGAGGAATTTCTGCGAGTGGATTTGAGTCTTTCTTCGGTCTGCTTTCGCTCCTGAAACTCACGATTATTCCTTTCCTCCTCATCCTTTTGCTTTTGCTCTTTCCAGCTATTGAATGCAGTCGTATAGTTTGCGCCACTGGAATGCATCTTCTCCAAAGCAGAAGAAACAGCAACTAGGCTTGGAGCAAGATAATCCTTTCCGGTAAGCTGCTTAAACTTTTCAGAGAATCCAGCCAAAGCAATCTTAATGTTCTTCGGACTTGGATCTTGGATCTTCCCAAGAACTTCTACCAACTGATTAGTAAGCTCCGGAGCAATCTCATTTCCATTCTGATCAATATTGATCAACTCTGCCTTGAGGCTTTCAATGGAAAGACGGAGAGGCTTTTCATATTTTTCAATGAATGTTTGGCTCTGACGAACATCGACCTCAGTCAGGCGCTTTTCATATCCTTCGACTCGATTCTGAAGTTCCTGAAGAGTCGAATCAGATTGCTGAAGATTTTGGAAAGCGCCTCGAAGCTCTTCGGAAGAAGGAAGAGAATCTCCAAACTTCTCAGTAACAAAAGAAAAGAATTCTTTAACAAATTCAGGATCGATATCCTTATAGGGATTCGCCGCTTCCAATTCAGCAATTCTCTGATCCCTTGCAGCAAGATCATTTCTGATCTGATCTCTTTCATTACGAAGAAGAACCATCGAATCCTCTTTCGTCGGCCTTCCGGGAGAACGCTTTGCGGGAGGAGTATTAGTAGGAGAATCATCATCCAATTTCAATGGAGGATCATCTTGCTGATCTTGATTGTTTTGATTCTGATTTTGGTTCTGATTATTATCAGGGTTTTCTTGATGTGTATCGGTGGTATCAGGACTATCGTCCAAATCAAGAATGCTATTCAACAGTTGGTTTTCGGCATTTTTCGACATAAATTATTCGAGTGAATTTTCAGACACTGAAGCAGGAGCTTCCTCAAAGTTCATTGGCAAATCAAAAAGATGAGTGTAGGTAATTAGCCTCTCCATGGTAAGGGCAGCCTGCCTCTCAGTAACGGGACCAGCCGCAGCATAACAACGAATTTGATTCAGAATCAAAACTAGAATAGCTGTTCTAGCAGCATCATCCGTCAAGATTTTCAATATAGGATGCATGACTGGATTCCCAGTCGGATCGATTGAAATCTTAGGGATCGATTCTAAATCAATAGGAACACTTCTAGGAACACTCATAAATTAAAGGGTTGGTTGTGGCTCCGATGCAACATTGTTAGCATGTCTCTGTTGATCGAGAGAGAAGTCATTTTGAATCTGAATTAGTTTTTCTTCATGTCGATGCTCTTCTCTCTGTTGAGAAAGATTCATTCTTCCCTGAGCCTTAAAATCTTCACGCTGAAGATCAGCCTCAGCCATCTGATTCTTTCTAGCAATATCGGCCTGATCCTTTGGAGAAATCTGAGATTGCTGTTGAGCCAACTCTTCTTGTTGTTGCTGTTGTTTCTGGGCAGCGTAGGCCATTTGACTAACAACCTGATTGATCTGCTTCATTTGATTCATGAACTCCTCACCTTGGTTCTTCAAAGTGATATCATCAATCAAAGCACCGATATGTTGCATTGTATGAGATCCCAATGCAAGACAATAATTGTAAGCTTTAACGATATCCTGCTGTCCCTGTCGAGCTTGCTGAATTACCTCAGTGAGTTTTGCAATATGAGACTGGCAATGAATAATGTGATCATCCGTCATCTGGAAGATGATCTCATTCGTAGACCAGAACATTTCATTCTCAAATGCAGCAATACGATCATCCTGAAGAGACCGGAATTTATCTGCATAAAGAGGAATAAGAATATCAACTTCTTTTCTCGGAACTCCCTGAGAAAGAAGCATTGCTCTTCGGTATCGATTTCTTCCGAAAGGAGTTTCTGCCATTTGAATCGCCAGAGTAATAGTCTGACTATCTCCCAATGGCATCGAAATTGAATAAGATTCAATCGAATCAATTAGCTCTCGGATATTATTTTCCGATTCCTCATCATCAGCCGGAAACAGATCAGGCAAGTATTTCTTTACCAATTTAAAGAATGACTGCTGTCCTGCATAGCCTGTCTGAACTTTTTTTAGCTTGAGGGAGCCTAATCGTTTGAGGATTTGGAAAAGAACTTTTCCGTAATCCTGAATTTTGATAATATCCTTGGCGCTCTTTGCTTGACTAGTTTCGATCGATGCTATCTGGATCTCATCCTTAGTAGGTCGGCTGCTAATAGAATTAACAACTGAAGGAGAGAAATGATTGACGGTTCTTTGGAATTCCTGTTCTTCAAAGTTAAGCAGTCCAATATGCTCTGCCATTGAAAAGCTTGGCTGCTTATCTGGAAATTGAGCCCCTGCTGGCATCATGGTGAAGCCCGCCATGATGGTAAGCTTGAATCTATTTCCAGTCTGAGTAGAGGGTTGCTCAAAGAATGGAGAGCCCGCAAAAAGCGACTTGTTTCCTAGATTATTACGAGTCTTGTCATATCGAAGAGAATCTTCAGTAACATATCTTCCAACGCCAGAAAGATTTGCCAGCTCTCCCGTAGAAGAGAAGCCAGAATCTCGAATAAAGCTAATCATCTCACAAGCAAGCTTTGCATGATGGCGCTTATAAAGAATCTTGGAAATATATCCATCAGAAGAATAGGCATCTTTATTCGGCCACTGACAGTTCCACGGAATATAAAGCTCCGTAGTATTTCCGTCCATCTCCTGATAGAAGATCTTAGCAATATTCAGATCACTTGTTTGACCAATAATAACGCTAGGATTATTAATATAGGACGGAAGAATTTCGAGCCATGTTTTTGGTGGACGATGCGATGGTCCACGATCTCCTGGAAATTCTAGCTCTCCCCTAAAGAGCTTACAAAGAACTTCCTCTAGTGCTTCGATATTCCAAAAACCTTGATATCCATCTTCGGAAAGGCTTTTGTTTTTCGCATCAACATAATAGTCATAGAGATCCAATGCTGAGATACTTCCAAAAGTAACCCATGATTTAACATCATTGACGGTCGTTCCTGCCGGGAAGGCGATTGCCTTTAGATGTTGTGGTTGAGGAATCCAATCGTCCTGATCAAAAATGATCGGAGCGTATCCATAGGTATAAGAAAGATACTCAGTGATATTGACCCACTCAGTCAATCGTCCTTCGGTTTCGAGCATCTCGGAAAAAGCACATCCAATAGCAGACGAAACAATGGCAGTAGCATTAGGATCTGCCAAAAAACTAGTGAGTTTATCACGAGCATCTGAGGATTTAGGTAGACGAAACACAGGAAATCCAAGTCCGATCGATTGATAGACATTGGCCACAAATTTCGCCACATTACTTTCAAGAAATGCACGACCTTTTCCGTGATTAAAGTTATAAGCCCATCCCATCCCCATCTCCTGAAGCTTTGCTTGAGGAAAAGGCTTCTTGCCGTCGATATGTTGTTCGATAGCATCGATCAGACGCCAGAATCTTTGGTGGCTACACTGAGCGCCTTCGGCAAAATTATAAGCCGTTTGATAATCAGAAAAGTAATCGTGTTGAGGAATCTTCAGAGCTTCCTTTTCGACTTCGGAAATTTCGTTCATCTGATCAATATTTATCAGTTTTTGGGCTCTTGATAATTATCGCTATCTTTCCTCATCCAGCAAAAAGCAGGTCGCTTTTTGTTTTCTTCATCACTTTCTTTAGGAAAGCTATTTGTGATCAAAAGAAGAGATAGTGAGCATCCACATACCCCACAATATTTAGTCTTTAAACTTTGGTCAAGAACAATCTTTGAAAGACCTAGCATTTTTCTAGCACGAAGCATGAAGTTATTTACATTCTTCATGCCTCCACATCCCATGCATTCGCTATAACCTGAAAGATGTCGACATGGACCACCATTAGGACCAGCAGTTAAGCAGATTTTTGATCTTCGTTTAATCTCTTGCTCTGAAGCATATTGACCTACTGATGCTTGAAGCAAAGCCATCCCTGCGTGAAATGCTTCTCCAATTCGAGGAATCCTTTTGGATATTTTTCCAGGATTCATCTTGAAATAGTTTTCAATGAGAATTTCAACTTCCTTACGATTTCTGGCAATATTCTTTTCAATGAGAAATTGCTGTGCTCGATTCGCAATTTCCTCTACTGAATTACCAGTAAATTTAAAAGTTTGGCTCTTCCAATAGGTCGTAAATTCCATTGTATCCATCGTCTTCTTCTGGGTAATCCAGTGGGTTAGATTGTTTGTAGATTAAATGAGCTGAGTTATGATCAAAATATTCTGAGGCATCAGGGATATGATCTTGGTTTCCTGAGATAGGAGAGATTGGAAAGCCTCTTACGGTAAACATGTAATAAGCTGCCTGAAACCAAACATCCAATACGTCAGGAGAAAAGCCGTAAATCTCTTTGAATTCTTTTTTTGATACGAGCTGTATTAACTCACCATACTGAGCAGATACCTTCATCTCAAACTTTCTGGCATACATCTCATCCTCTAACTTGACGTTTCCGTCTAAGTATTTGAGCATTTCTTTATTGATGCCACGAACTCGTCCTGACTTTACATATTCCTGAAGAAGATACGCGCCTAAAGAAATTGAGTTGCCAGCGATTTGGTGAGCATAGAGCTTTTGATTTGGATCAATAATGATCGGCCGCTCTACTCTTTTGGTTTCAGGATGCACTCTTTTACCATCCTGAACGGCCATGTTATAAATTAGCCGAACGGTCTGGAAACCTCTCTGCTTGAGAATTTCAGCATGAGCAGGACGACCAGTAAAGTCGAGAATCATTGCACCACTCTGGATCTTTCTTCGATTGATCACCTCCATGATCTCATCGGTTGATCGCATGTAGTAACTAAGAGATTCTTCTGTCTTTCGTGTCTGCTTCAATTCGAACAAACCCCAGACTCTTTCATTGGTCTGAAGGTCGATTCCTTCTTGGAAATCAGCAATAATGTTTCGGTCGCCTTCTGCTTGAGCTGAATCAAAAGATAGAAACTCATGAGTAATACGACGAAGCTCCAATGGTAAATGAGCATTGTTTTGCCTCACCATTGAATCGGTTAAAACCTTATCAGAATCAGCATCTTCCAGCCTCCATCCCATCCAGAAACGACGGAATTGCTTATTCTTAATGTCTTGAGACTCAGGAGTTGGAAAGTTCTTTCTAAGAACATTTCTATTAGGGAGATAGGTGAATTGTTTCTCTCCCTCTGGAGTCATCCCAGGAGATCTCTGATTACTGAAATGAAGAACGATTGCTTTCTGGTGATTTGTGGTATTAGAAATCCATCGTCCTGTATTCTCATTAACTGTGTCCCATCCATTTTCCGGCTGAACATTCTGACCTAATGAGTCTGTATCTTCACCATAGTTTCCTGCTCCAATGATACGATAATCTCCGCACCGGAGCGTATAGTTTGAAGAGGCGTTAATCGGTGCGAGCGGAGTAGACTGCATCTCGTCAATAAGATAGCAGACATAATGATGGCCGTGAGAGCCGGTTAATTTGTCAACTACCTTGTCACTTTTCTCATTTGAGATAAGAACTCCTTTGATGACTCCTGCGGTATCTTTGGTGATTTTCTTAGATCCAAACTCTTGTGGTCTTCGAATCATCCAATCACCGCCCACGATTCCCTGACCGGCATAAAGAGAGATGTCTTTTGGCGTATCAGTAACGAGGTTTTGAATATAAGGCCAAACAGCGAGGTTGATCTTATCTTTACCAACAGTTGAGAATGTGCATCGAGCGCCTCGCTCAGTAAAGATGAAGTGATCCCATACCATCACCTGAAAAGCGGAGAAAGTTGAAGTTTTGCCTTGTCCGCCCCCTCCAAAGTTAATGACGTATTTGTAATCTTTATCAGAGAGAGCTTGGATTCGCTCATTTGCCCATGGATCACGAATTACTCGGCCCCTAAACTCTTTCCCTACTTTATCAGTAGGCCAGCGAAGCTCGGCAGCACCAAAAAAGAAATCCTCTCTATTGATTCCGTAGAGCGTTTGAGTAAACTCTAATTCTTCAGCTTTAGGATTATGTTCTTTTTTTAGAATCTGAATCTCTCTTGTAAGAATGCGATAGTAGTTCAGATAGATGTGAACCATCAAATCGTATTGATATTGAAAAGGATTAGTTTGGTATTTTCGATGATAGATCGGTATCTGATGAAGATTGTCTTTATGAAAGGCGGCAGCTTCTTCTTTAATTGCACGAATTCCAAAAGCAAAGATCTGGCCCCTCTTTTGAAGGTCAGATGCTTTCTTGGCTAACTTAAACCATTCTTCCTCTAGGTGAGTCATATGCGGCCTGCCATTTCAATAAGAATTTCGATCATGCGAGAACCAAAAGAAAAATTCTTGTGTTGAAGAATGTTTTTTATCATCCACCGAACTTCCGCTGGATAATGATGATTCCAATGCTTTGGATAATCCGTTCTTTCGATAGGCCATGTATTCTGAATCATTCCATTATTGTAATAGAATGAAAAACCAGCAACGAATACTTCCGGTTTGAAGTTCTGATAAATATTGATCAGGTTGAGGATATGGTAGATAGCCGTAAATCCTGCTGTTGGAAGAGGATGCTCATGACCAAGGGATGGAAGATTCAGATCCTTGCATGCTTGGAAGTTAATCCAAGGATTTGGCATATAGAGCTTTGCGAAAGGATACCACTGATGCATCCTTTCGCAAACTCCTGAATCCATATGAAAAGGAAGAGGGATGGCCAAGACAACAAATGTCGGCTTGGCGCCCTCAGAATGAAGATCTCCGGTAGTGAAAAGGATATCACATCGGCATTGGTCGTTGGATCGATCGATACCTTCACGAGTTGCGTAATTATTGAAACGAATCACACAGTCAGAAGATGCAATCACTTCCTTATCTCTTTCCGTAAGACCTCCAGCATTGCCGACTATGGCAATCTTCAATGATCCATCCGCATTTTTAAAGCGGTTGAATGTCGCTGGGCTGAAAATTTCTAAATAGTCGGCAATCATAATTTAAGGATTATCGTCCATTTTATTGGCAGGATTCACATTCAGTATCACAAACAGTTTGAGGAACAGGAAGAGGATCATCCAGATCTTTATCTGCTTTCTCTTTCTGAATAAAATATTCAAAGACCATCATAATGGCTGTTTTGATATTTTCATGCCGAACCGTTTGAGCTTGTGAACCATCAAGAAATAGAATTTTCCATCCTTCTTTAGAACTACTTAATGAAATTCCAATATTTTTTTCACGAAGTTCTTCAAGATTATTTTCAATCTCTTTATTGTGATCATATCCTGCCATGATTGCATTGGAAAACCATGTTTGTATAGTTTCACGATCTTGGGCAACGGATGAGTGGGTAGCTACCTCTTCCAAAAATTTATCAGCCCATTCTCCGGCGTCAAATTTATTAATGAAGTTCATGTTGATCAATATTTATCAGACTGCTGATTGGAGATCATAAGTCACTCCATTAACGACAGCAGGAACTCCGGGCCAGAAGATATAAAGGATGCGCTGCTCATCAACGCCACCATGATTTGGATTCGCATTGATTCCGAGTGCTTTGGCGGCAGCTACCGAAGCTTCGCCAATCTTTTTAGATGGACCAGCATCAGCAACAACGCAATCGACAAACTTTCCAGTTTTAAGATCGACGATTCGACCTTTCGATCCCATCACGATAGGACGAACTCCTTTTACGAGAGGACCAGGAACCACCATAAATGGAACTTCATAAGCATTCAGAGATTTACCCTTGTATTTAAGGGTCGTTTCGGGCTGAAAGTAAGGATCATTATCTCGATTTCCGCCCGATCCATCTGCATCAATATCCATATCACCTACGAAAGTCACAAATCCTTCATCGTGCTCCATGATGGCCTGATTTTCAATCGTCATTACTCGCTTTGTCATATTAGGAATTGGTTTCTTGTGTTTTGATTTCTTGGAAACGCTTTGCAACACGGAAAAGAATGAAATATCCAATCAGATCCTGAATCACATCTTCTCCTGCTTCTTCACCTCGACAGATACGGGATAGTTTATCATCGATTCGGACTTTGATTTGCTCTTCTGCCGAAGCTTTTGAGAATATTCGGACAGGATCGATTGCTGAGTTTCCGTAAGCTTTATTTTTTTGCAGCAATAGATCCTTGATGGCGTCACATTCCTCGCCAATCAAATTCTGAGTGAGCCTAAGATCGAGTTCTGGAGTTTCCATAAGTTATTTTTCGTCTTCAAAAAGGTATTCGCATTTTTTCTTATTACCACGAAGGATTTCTAAGCACCATCGCATGTAATTTTGAATGTATTCGTTGAAATGCTCTTCGTCATTTCCTCTATTGCAAGGAATGTGATATCCTCTGTCCTTGAATAAGCTAAACACGAAATGATTTACTTCGTGAGCGAGGATAGCAATTTGCTCAATAGTATCTTCCCATTCAAAATTTAAGGATATGATATAAAATTTCTCTCTAGGTTTTACTAAAACTTCATGAAATCCATCATAGATACTAATATCATGAGGATATCCGAGAACTTTTTTATCTAGGAATTCTTGAATCAATCCAGAACTCTTAGACCACATCAAACCTAAAAAATTCTTAGTCAGGGGAATTGCTGTTGAAGCAAAATAAATAGGTTCGCGAGTTCTTTTATAAGTTACTGTTAAAGACTCTTTCGAAGATTTTTGACCAGCTTTCCGAGGCGACTTCGTAGCTGGAGATTTCTTCTGCTCTTTGTTTGGCTTTTTCTGCGAAGGCATAACGTAATTCTGGTTCGTAAGCTAAACGAGATCCCCAGTAGATGAAGTCTCGTTGATCTTTGCAAAGGGCTCCGGAGATACCATGTTCGATCATTGTCTTCCAGCCACCGCGATCATCTACCACCAAAGGAACTCCTGAATACATGGCCTCAAAGCCAATACGAGGAAGATTTTCGGTGGTATCAGTTGGCTGAACAATAAACTCAACCTGACTCCAGAAGTCTTTCGTAGAAAGGAAATTCTGATCAGCATAGGTTTCAATCCATTGAAGATTCTTTCCTAGCTTTGAAATCAGGTTTGGATGATATCCAAGGAATACACCTCGTTTCCATCGGCGGGAAACAATTCCTTCATAGATGTAATAAGTGTTGGCGGCGAACTTATCAGCGTCTTGTCGGGAGATTCGACCAATCGTTGTCTTTTCGAAATTCCTTTCTGGATTGTAGATCAAAGAAGAAGAATCGAAATAAGGAGAGAAAGTTAAAAAGTCGGCAGTTGAAAGCTGATCCTTAGTAAGCTTTCTTTCATGATCCTCTTTAACTCCTTCTCTCTGATAAAGAGAAAATGAAATAAGACCTTCATGATGGCAAAGTTTTTCGGCATCAAAAAGGAAAGTCATGCAATTCACAAAGATAGTTCTTTTTGTAACCTGATAAATATTGATCAGATTGCGCAAGAATTCTTTGGAGCAAAAGTTGATAATGGCATCATCTTTTGTCATGACATCGAACTGATTGACTTCGTGGATCGTAACTCCTAAATCAATCATCTCTTGTCGAAGAGGCTCATTTTCATGCCCCTTCATGGCGGGAATAATATGAACATCTACCCCCATCCTGCGCCAACACCGAATCTGATGATGCAGTTCGGTGCCAGCGCCCCCGTAAAGACCGGGGTATCCGTATACGAATAAACGCATGTTCTTAATCTTTTTCGAAACGCCATCCCAGTCTTGAGAAAGCTTGTTCGAGATCTTCGAAGTCTAACTCCGCGACTGATTGACCACGATCATTTAGAATCTCTATCGTTTCGATATTATTCTTTTTGTCGTAGTAAATCTTAATCGTCACATCATAGTTTTCACATTGATGCTTTAAAGTTTTTGTAGCGTATAGACCCCGTTCTGACATGGTTACGTAGTTGGTTTATTCGGATTGGCTTTAGAAGCCTGAATAAAATGAACAATGGCCGCGCAAAGTGGCGAGAGAGCAATGATCGTTGCTTTAAGCCAATAAGGAATTGGCAAAGGACTAATTATCCCTTCCAGATCCATACCCGCCAAAGAGGTAATGATGGCCATAATGCCAGCACCAATCCATTTGATTCTTTCAGACATGATCAATATTTATCAGGTTAGTGCTTTATTTGCCAGAGGATGAATCCACCGACGACTTTTTTGTGTCTGAAACAGCGGCGGCAACAGCTCCTGCATTGTAAAGAGCCCATGTAGCACCTGGGTTAAGTTCTGCACGAGACACATCAGCCGAGGCAACATTAAAAGGCTTACCAGAGGGATCTGGGTTTAGATCCTTGGTAAGCCTTTGAACGGGAACAGTAGGAATTTTCTCTCCAGTGATTCCGGACATGACACCGGAGCAAGAAACGAGAGACAGCAATGGGATCAATAGGAATTTCTTCATAACAATGAGCATCTTAAACGCTCATTGTTATGAAGTCAATTCTTTTATGCATGATCAAAACTTACAGTATATGATGCGGGATCATTTTCATCGAGATGATATGGCCCACGAATCACATCCGAAATACAATCATCCGAAGTGATTGGTCCATAAAGAATTGCTGCCAAAGCACTATCTTTGAATCCAAACATAAACCATTGACCTGCATTTTTCAGAATACCAAAGTAAAGTTTTCCAGTAAAAGAACCATCTTCTTCTGTCTTCCACTCCGGAGTTGTGCTGAAATAACATCCATCGCTAGGCAGAGTTTCTGGAGCAGGATTTGTATCTGGTGTAAAAGTCAAACCCGTATCTTCAAAGTGAATTGAGCTTCCAGTCACCTCGACATTAACTGTCGCAATATCTTCACAATTGCATACTTTCGCTCCTTCAACAAAATTGAATGAGTAAGTAGCAGTGTCGCCTCCTTGCCCAGGATATGATCCTGTTATTTCATTAAAACAGAAAGGATCAATTTCGTCTGATACCACTTGAAATGGAACTCCGCTAATAAATCCAAAGACTTGCCATTGATTTACTACCGAAGTTGCTCCGGGTTTTGGCATCATGAAATAACACGTAGGGCCATCAGTTCCATAAGGAGATTTCCAAGTTACATCTGCTGAATAAAAACACTGATCATCATACATTCCGGGAGGGAATGGGCTATCAGTAGGAGCAAAATTCACAACATCATCGATCATGAAAATCGATGTTCCGGTTACTTCCATATTAATCTCCGTTACATCTTCACAATCACCACAAGGAGGGGCCGAAGAAGATGAAGAAGATGACAGAGTAGCTGGGGGACAATATTGATGCGTCACCGTCACCGTGAGATTATATCCACTAATAAACGCCATGGTCATTACACCTAACGGCGGCTCTTTTGTGTAAGCCATGGGGGGAGAAACTCCTACCTCCGTAGTGCTATTTCCATGTAAAGTATTATGTGCTGCATATACCCTCCAGCGACCATTATGATATAGTAGTTCATAAGAAGGAATTCCATTAACCGGACCAGCAGAAGCAGGCTCAAATGCCGCAAAACCAATACGACCTGCCTCTAAGCCAACAGGCCATGGAAAAGTTCCATTAGGTGTATTTACTGGGATGGAAGTATCATATTGACCATAAATATCGTATTCAAGATTTCCAGCAACTACGGGATCGGTTCCAGATATGTGTGCAACTACTTGGAAATAAACACACGAATCATGAGAAGAACTAGATGAACTAAAAGAAGATCCAGATGAATCAGATGAAGATCCGGAATATCCACAGCAAATCTCTCGATTATGGATCACCCAATCCAAGCGATTGGAAAGCATTTGAATAAGATTCTGATAGCCTTCTAATCTATCGAGAACAAGAGCTTCGGTAGCAGGAATCATGAGATAGTTACGGTTTGTCCAATGCAATCAACATTTGGACTATTTTGAATCGTATAGATGCCTTGAGGATTACAGTGATCGTTGGATTGGAAATAGCCAATCACTCCAAAACCCAACAATGAAAGAACCCACCGGAAATTCGCTAGTTCATAATACACATACGGTCCTGATGGCGCTTCCGATGAAGAAGAGCTAGAACTTGATCCTGATACTGGAGGCGTATAAGGAGTATTGTAATACGAGCATGGCCCACGACCGGAAATTCCTTCTCTGTAATGATAAATTGTTGTTCCATTAATTCCTAGTTCTGCGCATGCTGTTGAAATGCTAGCTGTAAACAAACAGCAGTCGAAACTAGAAGAACTAACATCTCCAGAAGAAGAAGATTCCGACGACGAGGAAGATTCCGACGAAGATGAAGTTTCTGAAGATGAGGAACTCGATTCCGAGGAAGAGGAAGATGAGGAGGATGAAGAGGAGAAACTGAGGGAGCTGGATGAGGAGGGGCATAACTGATGATAAGTTTTCTCCGCAGCAACGAGCTTACGATACAAAGCGCACAGTTGATCTTCGGATAGCTCCAAAGATGTTTCCATTGCTTGCGTAATGAGTGCTACAAAAGCATCCTTATCATCTTTCTCAGGGGGGCAATGCAGGGGGCAAAGAGATGAGGAAGATGAAGAGCTTGACAGGGAGGAAGATGAAGAATGGGCGGTATCGCAAAGGCCAAACACCAAAGTATCAACCCTTCTAATGATATCGCACAAGAGTTGATCCATGGCATTCATCCGCCCAATAAAGCATTGAGCAGCTTGGCTGTGGCCGATGAATCGATAGCCTTCTGAGATCATCATGATAAAAATGTTTAAATTGAAAGATGAGCTAGAGGAGTTGATCAATATTTATCAACTCCTCTAGCTTTTCCATTAGCTAGCCAAAGTTCCGGCAGCTTTGAGTTTTGTGATCAGCTCTTCGAAGCGTGCATTGGATTTGTTATGCATGTTGATGAGCGTTGCAATAGCTCCTTTAACACCTGCTGAATCAGTTGCCCAGACAGCCCCTGTGATAAGAGGAAGAATCAGCGTGATTGAAATAATACCTCCCGTATTATCCGTAATACCTGTTGCAGGGGCATTTGTCAATGCCGCAGCTTTCTTGATTCCACCAACGACATTAATATCCGCCAATGGAATCGATTGAAGAGCAGATCGGGCAAGAGCGCCATCTGACGCAGATGCAAAATTCGATGCGGAAGGAATACTCGCTTGAACAGAAGCTAGAGAGGTTTGAATGGCTTGAAGAGCGGTAATTGTCGCATAAATATTTGACATTCCATTCATCTGAGTTTGCAATGTCGATACCGCACCGGCACTTGCAAAATCAGTTGCAGCATGTCCCGCCGCTGTTCCTAAAACTTGGACGTTACCTGTCCATGCCTGAAGCGTTGCGAGAGTTTCATTCAGCGATTGAATTGTTTGCTCAAACTGTTGCTCGAACAAAGTCCAAAGCTGACCAATAGCATCCTGAGCTTCGGGATTACCTTCATCGAGAAGATCGATTCCTTTTCTCGGATCAACACGTTTGTATACTGAATCACTCATTTGATATTACACCATCACCAACCATTAATGGACTATCACCTAGGGAAAGAACTGGAGGATATTCAATTGGAGAAGGCGTTGGATCGCCTGCCCATACAAAATTTGGAATCGTTGGATCGGCTGGATTAGGCTCAACAATAAACCCCAAGATTGACTCGGGAACGGGATAATTCTCTGTTGCGCGAATCATCACCCACCATCCATCCGCCGCAATCCAATCTGTATGTTCTTCATTACCTTCTTCAAAGTAATGAATACCAATGATATAAAAATTTAGTTCTCCTAAAGGAGTATTGAGCATCGGAACTGTCTCGCTGCCATCTGGAGCAGTTGCGCCCATGCTTATACCTACCGATATAGCGGTTTGCTCATCAGGAAATTGAAGAAGAACGTCCGTGTAGTTCATTTTGTTAAATCTGATGATCTTTGCGCTGAAATCATTTCATTCCAATAACGAAAACGCTTTACGTATCCATTTAAACTTTGTGTGGAAGAAAATCCACCTATCCACACAGGAGTTAGAATAGTTCCAGCATAAACTCGTGTTCTATCTACAATTTCTCCATTTCTTACAAAGCGAGATCCTGATGCACTGTAAGAGCAAATCATTTTTTCTACCGATCCCGGAACGGTATTAGATGCAATAATCGCATCGGTGGCTGTTCCATCTCCAATATCAAACGCAGGAGTATTTGGAGATGGATTTAAAGCCATTGCGTTTGCGAGCCTATTATTTCCGGTATCATTGAGATACCATGCGTATCTTCGAACCAATGTCAAAGATCCCGGATAGATTCCCGCTTCTATTAAGAATGTTCCGGCGTATTGACTCCACCATCCAATGGTTGGAATTCCCAAAGAATCACCCTGTCTTACAGCGGATGATCCAGAGGTTTGAATGTAACTTGAATTACCCCCTGATTCAAATTGTGCTCCAAAGATATAATTACCGGAAGTATTATCTCCAGCATATGGCGTTAAGGTTGTAACTGCCGTAGAGGCCAATCCAATAATCATTGAGGCGCTTCCACTGCCACTCGCTAGATAAGTAATCCAGCATCGATACCATCCATTCCAAAGAGCTTGGATGCCTGCGAATTCAGCAGACATTGCCGCCACTGTTCCTGTAGAGAGATTGAAAGAGGCTCCTTTATTGGAAATATTGGAAGATCGAAGAAATAGAAATCTCGAACCTACTCCTAGTTTTGCGAATACTGAAAGGGTATAATAATTGCCACTTGTATTAGCAATTGATTCACTTGCAATATTATGGTTTCCAGTAGTTGAATCTTCTTTTAGAAAGAATCCATTAAACCCAGGAAAAGGAGTATTGGCATCTGTTGCTACAGAGGAGTTTGTATAGCTCCATGGGGTGGTTCCAAAGTTTTCCGATTGCTGAAAGACATTGGTTTTCTGTTCTTCAAATCGAGCTGCCCAGCCACCGAGAGCAGGAACCCAATCATGAGCCATAACTCCAGATGCTACTTGCTCTAATTGTAACTGGGCATTGATTCGGGTTGCTGCCGAAGCTCGACTGAAAGATGGAATAGCCCCATTGGATCGAATCGTTTCCATCCTTCCGGAATTGAAACGCATATCGAGCGTGGGCGCTTTTCCTGCGAGAATGGAAGGAAATTGAATCATGAGATTAGTTAAGAACGACTTCAGGGGTAATGGTAAACACTTCTGCCGAAACTGGAGTGTAGGTATTCAGAGCTTCAATAAGCATGAAGAAAGATGTTCCGCTTGCGAGCTTAATGATGATTTCCGATCCAATCGTTGGGACGCCAAAGCCAACCGCTCCATCCGAAAGTGCCTGAGTCATCGTGACATCCATTGCTCCGCAGTAGTTAGCGACGTTGTTTGGGGAGAAAACTCCATTGTCTCCATTGGCCACCGTTGGAGCCGTTTTAAAGAAGTGAATTCTGAAGTTAGCACTTGTCAGGGATGTGCCACTCTTGTGGAGCTTGACGCGACGAATAAGAGCTGATCCTGCGGCAGTGCGAACACCTGCAACTGATGGAACAGTAACACTACCAGCCGTCGTGTTATTGGCGACCAGATCATTAACAGCATACTGAGTGGTATCCGCAGGACGCGTAAAAGAAGCCGAAGGGTTAGCTGCAAAACCACCAACACTAATACCACCGGTAAGATCTGCATGGAGAGTATCGAGCTTTGTGTTACTGGAAGCAATCGAAGTATTCGTCGTTCCAATACTGGTATTGATCGTTCCAAGATTGGTATTGACGGTATCGAGTTTTGTATTGGTCGAAGTGAGCGTCGTATTCGTTGTCCCGATATCCGTATGAAGAGTATCGAGTTTGACATTCGTTGATGTTAACGTCGTATTGGTCGTCCCGATACTTGTGTTAATCGTATCGAGTTTTGTATTGGTTGAAGTGAGAGTTGTATTGGTTGTCCCAATGCTCGTGTTGACCGTATCTAGCTTGGCATTCGTAGAGCCAATATCGGTATGGAGAAGAGCAAGGGCGGTATTTGTTGCCCCAATGCTCGTGTTGGTCGTTCCAATCAGAGTTTCGAGACCATCAGTATTCTCATCGGTATTACCCGTATTGGTTTCAATACCAGTAAGAAGAGCGGTATAGTCGGGAGCAGTGCCTCCACCTCCACCTGTGTTAATACCAGCCATTTGCATGGCCACCAAAAGCTGAAGCAATCGATCACCGGTGATCCCATTGATCTGGCCGAGAACCTTATCGAATGCTGCCTGCTGTTCCGGATCGTCAAAAGTAATGCAAAGCATAATTGAGATTAAACTAGTCAGAGAAAAAAGTAAAGATTTTTCAGCTCTGATCAATATTGATCAACTCTTAGGTAGATCCATTTTGCGATAGAGCATTAATAAATAGTCATTGACTACTTTTATCAATTTTGGTAAGCTCTCTCCATGGGCAAAGAGGATGAGTATAATAAAATCGAAAAAGAATTCGGCATTCCTCTCGCTCAAAAAAAAGTTGAAGGAGCTGCTCAAATTGATGATCCTATCGGCTATTGTGTCAATAATCTTCTGAACTTTAGCGCATGCCAACAGAAGACTCTGCCCTTTACTTTTTTTCTTCAGGAAGAACTACCCCTTCATTTGGTCAATCAGGCAAGACAAGGCTTTTTAGTTTTATTGGTTGATAAAGAGCGCCAGTATCGATTTATCACCGTTCCTGTTTCATGCAGTGAATGGGATGCCCGTAGTTATTTAGGTTATAATTATCCTAATGTTCGCGCTTGGGCATTTCTTCCTTCTAATGTGGAATTTTTTGATCGAACTGAACAGGGGATGATTTATCTTGAAAAGGACGAAAGAGCCACACATGATCATACTCAATTTCGATTTGATTACTTTAATATATGTCAACTTTCTTCCGAAGACACCACTCTTCTGCTACACACTTTAGTATCGCTTTTGAAGAGCGACTTGCGGAACTCTACATCCTCGGTCATGAGCCGGCTGAAATCACTCGGATTCTCACTGAGGAAAGAATGGCTCAGGAAAGCTCTGTCATTGATTTCGTCACCGTTTACAAATTCATCAAACGAATGAGAGCTGACCTTGATCGCCGTAGAGATGAGTATCGCCTCCAAACTCGTGAGGTGATTCAGGAAAGATTGCGCACCAACTTCATGGAGGTTCACAACAAAGAAACTCTCATGGTGCAGATCTATCTCAAAAAGATGGATGATCTCCTTATCTTGCTGGATGAGATTGATCTCTTCGCTCAGGATGAAGATGGGATGTATATCAACCGTGGTCAGTTCCTGACTCATATGACTCTGCTGAATACGCTTCAGGAAAAGGTTGCTAAACTTTCTGGCACTGAAGCTGCTCGCGACTACGCTCTCTACACACGTAAGGCGGCTCTGAAAGTAAAAGCAGAGCAATCCGGCATCGAACTTGAAACGGCCGAAGTCAGCTTTATGGATGATGATATGGGCGACAATCTTGTGATGAAACAGGCTAAACCTAAACCAACGATTAATGTATGAGAATGATTGAAAGAACTGCGTTTATGGCACTATGGATTCTTATTTCTTTTGGATATGCTTTAGCATTTGGGATCGTAGGCGCTATTAGAGCCTTCTTCGAAGACTTTTCGGAAGGATGGTCGATCTCTTCGAATCATGCAAATGAACAGGCTAAACTTATCTTTCCTGACTTATGATCCGCGCTGAAGTCGTTCATAATCTTCATAATTATTATCCTGCTGCCAAAGCTTTTGAAAGAGTCGTTCTGATTCTTGAGGAACTAGGCCTCAGTCTTCATCAGGTTATCATTATCCTTACTCCGGTAGCGGATGGCACTCACATTTCAATCAACACGAAGATCGACGAAGCGATCGATCCTGAAACTGCTGCTGAGAATATGAAGTGCCTTGAAGCTTCTGATCAATACGTAAGAGACAATCCGCATTTGCATTCTGATCTATGAAACTTTCTGATCCTTATTTCGTTTTTGATGTGGAGTCTATTGGACTCTATGGTGAAGGCTTCGCAGTTGCCGGTGGAGTCTTCCGAGAAGGAAAACCGGTAGAACAATTTTGCTTTGCTTGCGATCCCTCTCTTGCAATGGGAGATTCAAATGATCGCGAATGGGTGAAAGCCAATGTGCCTAAAATGGAGTATACCCAAATAGATCCTTTGGGTGTTAGGTTAAATTTCTGGTCTTACCTAAGTTGTGTTCGAGAACGATACGGTAAAGACATTCCTATTTTCGCAGAATGTCTTTATCCAGTTGAGGCAAAGTTCTTTATGGATTGTATTAAAGATGATCCATCTCGTAAGTGGGATGGCCCTTATCCTTTCCATGATATCGCAACCATGATGCTCTGTGCCGGCCTCGATCCTATGGTAACCTATGAACGCTTTACTGAAGAAGAACCAGCCCATCATCCTACTGGCGATGCTCGTCTATCAGCTCGATTGCTTTATTCAGCTATGGTGAGAATCAATGGTCTTAGTAAAGTGGAAATTAAAAAGCCTATTGTGTTCGATTGATCATTGCTGATCAATATTGATCAGCTGCGCTGACTTTCAGATCAACTCTTCTACCCGGCTCTCAATGAGTCGGGTTTTTTCGAATCTAATTAGTATAACTCTTATATTATGCCAACGATGAAAGAAGTCTGGCTCTCAAAGCCGGGTCATGAAGAAATCAATTTCTACGAGCTTGATAAACTCGGCTTCTATTTAGAGGCTCGTGATGGGGATCGATCCAACTTATCTAAAGAGAATATCGTTCTTCTTGGCCCTTCTGATGAGCTGATTGTTCCTGATCCTCGACCCAAGGGTCAGCGTTATTATGAGCTTCGATGCACAGGTGTTCGATGGAGAGATATTAAAAAAGAATACGGAGAAACCGCTTTGTTTCTTGCGAAAAGCTGGGCTTTGTCACACAAAAAGCCATGGCCCGTTTTGTAAGTCATAACTCATTGAATATTAGTTAGTTATGACTTTAGTATAAAATTATACCAGTTTTTGGTATAAGGTTATACCAATACCTGATAAATATTGATCAGGAATAGTATTTAGGTAGATATTCGAGAGAATGATATAGGGTGGATTGGGTAGGTTTGACGTGAGAGATAGAGTGCATAAGTGGGATATGGGGTGGAAAATTTGGATGGACATTAGACAGAAAGTCGTTGGGAAAATTTACAAAAAAATTTCAGAGGGGATATATCCCCCCGGTGCCACCCCGGTGCGCGTTTCTACCGCTGTTCACCCGAACAGTATTTCAGGAAAGAGATCCCTTGAACACTACTCATCCGAACACCCCCTTCGAAGGCTCTGTAACTCGTTGATACTCAATGACTATTGCATGAAATACAAAAAGGTCTTGTGTTTGCCGGGGGAATATGGTTTGATTGCGTTGTCATCCGACGGGTGACGCTGAGATTGCAGAGACGGGAAACCCTCCCATCCCTACCAATCAGCCAATGTTCCTTGAAAACTCCCTGATTCTTAGCTCATTGGACGGGCTGAGTATTGCCCTTTGCTGATAAACTAAAGTTTACGGTGCGTTAGCACTGATAAATATTTATCAGCTATCAGCAAAGGGCGATACTTAACTCGCTGAATACCAATGAAATACGCTGAATTGAAGTCCCTTGTGTCTGACTGGTCTGAGATGGAAGAGGAATCTCTTCAATCCTTTCATGCTGAGGCAGATACAGAGATGGATGCTGTCCCAAGTGGATATGAAACGGAGTGGAAACGCTTTCTTTTGATGGAAGTCCCACAGAATCTGTGGGTTAGAGCGACGCAATACATGCTTGCTTTGACCATTCGTTACTATCCCGCGCTAAAGCAGGCCATGCTAACTGCCTGAATAGCAATACGTCAGCCCGCCCAATGAGCTAAGAATCGCCCATTAGAACTCTTTTGGGTGCGTCATTGCTGCCATAAGTTATTGATAATCAATGATTTATGGCAGCAATGAAGCTGCATCAAAAGAAAAAGAACTATGGAAACCAATACTGAAACCGTCATTATCGCTGATTCTCAGGAAGTTAAGGCGGAGAAGAAAGTTCGGCTTCAGGTAAGCGGAAACACGTCGTTTGATGTGGTCGCGCTCAACAAAAACCTGAATAAGGCTCGGTCTGAGCTGGGAAATGTGAAAAAAGCAATGCGAAATGCGGGTTTTGTCACGCAAATCGAAGAGATTGACGGGGAAAACGAGGAAATCGTGATGCTCCGAAATCTCCAACCCGCTCTAAAAGCCGGAATTATTACCCCGCGCCAAGTCCGTTTGGCACGAGCATTTAGCATCATCGCCAAGGCTTGCACCGCTTTCGACAATTACGAAGTCGATAAGGAATCCGAAGGAAAGAAGGCGAAAAAGGCTAAGTGAGGTAACGAGTTAAGACGCTAGTCTTGAGCTATGGCAATGACGCATCCTAAAGAGTTCTAATGGGCTAAGAACAATACGAAACGAACCTTATTACCATATCCCTGTATACCTCTTATTGCTAGAGAAGTATACAATAGGGCTTTAGTAATAGGTGTTATGAGTAGGTAGGTTGTAAGTGGGGTAGATACTTACTCTTTGTTGTATCTCTATGTATAGAGGGTATAGCTTAGGGTGCATTAGAGTGTTTATCTCTTTACCTATATAATTCGTTGAAGTGTTCACCTGTAAAGGTGGGCGGGCCGTTGAAGATGCTGGGAGCTTTGTTCCTTTTATCTGATTGGCTAGGGTAGTAGATGTTTATTGTTCGATGGGAGGAAAGATGGGTGTATTGGATGCATTCTTTGATACTTATTGGAAAACCTGTATTGCACGGCCTTTGGAAAGGCGGATGCGGCTTGGGTTTCTTTGGTAGGATGACTACCTTTGAAGGCGGGCGGCGAGGCTTTGAGAAAGGTGTATGGGGCAATGGGTTATTTGCTTTTACTGAGCGACGGGGGAGTAATATCTCTGTGACACGTAAGCGGTAGTAAAGGTGAATAGCGGGCCGATTACCTAGGTCCGGAATGAATAAAGTAGGATAAGCATTGGTGTTTCTGAGTATCTCTTAGGGGTATCATAAGGAACAATTACCATTCATTCGACTTGTCTTTCTAAAGGCGAGTGCGGCGAGGCTAATAGTCTTATTGAACGCGGGAAATGAGCTTTAGGGTTTCTCTATCTGTAAAGTGTTTAGAGACTTTCTTAGCTGTGGGTTTGGTTTGGTTGATGGGTTCTTGTTAAACCCTGTAAGGACTAGAAGATTAGGGGAGATAATGAATGGGGTTGTTAAGTTGAGCGCTAACTTTATTGAAGGCGTGCCGCCTGTATCGCAATGACAAGCGAGAGCAAAAGGGCGGTAGGTTTTTAGTAAGGGTTCAATGACTTTAGTGAGAGTTTCTTATGGGTTGGAGTAAGAGGAAAGGAAACGTTTATCCGTTGGTTACTTTATCATTGAAGGTATTGCATGGGGCATACCAAGGGAAGGCGTTTGCGGCCGGGCTGGAGAGACAGCGGTTGCAAGCGTATTGAAAAGTGAAGATGTGAGCGGATGGCTAAGAGCTTGAAAGTTGATAATTGATCTGAAAGTCAGCGAGAGCTGATCAATATTTATCAGCACCACTCTAAGGCATACAACTTTGAGAGCATGAATTGAAACCCATAGGGGAGAAATCCTTGTGGGGTATTTGTGTTTTGAAGGCGGTGCCGCCGAGCCACATCGACGCAGACAATTTTTTAAATCCTAACCGACAGCTCATTGTGATCTCTTAGTTTCGACCGGGAAACAATGAGCTGGAGTTAGCATTTAAAAATATGGAAACTGAAACCAAACATGTAACGAATCAGGATTTGATCGACTTTATTTTCGATCAACCTGAAGACAGGGAACTGATGATGCATGAATCTAGCTCATTCGATGAATGCGGATGTGTCATGATTCACTACGGGAAGGAGATTTTAAAAATCGAAGAAAAATTTGGCGCGGGTTATACCTGTTGGTCAAGCGATAGGAAGGATTACGCTTACTTAGAAAGCTTTATTAATAATATCGTTTCCATGCCATGGAAAGAGGTTGAAAATTATGGAGATGTCCAAAGGTTCTTTATGAATAACGGCGTTTATCCTTCGAAGAAAGATTGAATATTAACCAACAGCCCTTCATTATTGGAGGGCTGAAGTTAGTATTTAAACATTATGAAAACAGTAACGAAAAAGGAGTTGATCGACTACATCATGGCGCAACCGGCTGATAAGCAGGTCGATATGAATGAAATAAAATCACACCATGTATGCGGTTGTATCATGGTGTAATACGGAAAGGAAATCCTTGGAGAAAAGGATTTCTACGTCGGAAATAAGACTTGGTGGAATTACGGAGAGGGGATAGACACCTTAGAGGGAACCCTTGAAATTGATGACTTGGTTTCTCCAGATTTATGGAATAGTGGAACCTACGGAGACATTCAGGAAAAACTCAAAGCAGCATAAGTTATGATTAACAAAGAAATTTACCACAAGGATGAGTTCGATCGTTTCAATTTCGAAAGGGATTATGAAGAAACGATCGAGTATTTGAGAGAGCATTGTCATTATAATGCAGAGAAAAAACTCCACCGTCGATATCTGGAATGGAAACAATTCGGTCGAACATTCACGATGGAAGAACATCGTTCACGCTTGGCTCGATTGGCTATATTCCTACTTGAGTTTGAAGGTGTTGGATTTAACATGGGAAATTATGCATCTTGCTTCGATGGAGTAAGATCAAAAGGCATTCTGCCGTCCGATGTAAATGAATGCGGCACGTGTTGCTGCTTTCTTGGACACGCTCCATTCATCTTTCCGAAGGTGATTTCGCAGATGAATGATTGGGGGAAATATGAAGTTTCGATGTTTTATCATATCGATGAATCATTGGAGCTTGGCGTCTATCCACACTTCTTCAGTGGTGGCTTTGATAGCGATAAGATTCGCTGCGCTTCGAGAGTGATGCATTATCTTGAAGAAGAAATTCTTTATGATAATTGCAGTGACATTAGTCCAGTTGATTGTCCATCTAAGGAGAATATCATAAGCCGTCTTTCTGTATTCCTTTTGGATACAGATGGACACATCAAGTCAAAGATGAAATCCTGATCAATATTGATCAACTACCGAATAAAATATCATGATCGTTCGAGAAATTCTCACCCATACGGAAGAAATCATTAACAACTTTGATTTCTTCAATGACTACGCAGATACAAGCAAATTTCTGCTTGGTTGTGATGGAGCGGAAAAATATGTCGCAAACAGAATCTTGAGACGATTGCTCTATCGTCATATGGAATGGTGTCAGTTTGGTAAATCATTTACCTTTGAGCACCATCGATCAAGACTTGCGCGGCTTGCTATCTTTATTCTAAGGACTAATCGATTCGTTTTCGATATGTCTGATTGGGCTTGCGGCATGGATGTAGGAATAATTACCGAGCCCAGTAAGGTTAATGAATGCGGCACATCCTGCTGCATGCTGGGACATATGCCTGCCATTCTTCCGCCCATAAAAAAGGAAGGGGATAACTGGGAAGATTTCAGGCTGTATCTTTTCTATCATATCGAAGAAAGTCTTCCTGAAGGAAAAGAAGGGAATTTTGATAAAATTTATTCTCGATTCTTCAGTGGTGGCTTCGGTAATGATAAAAGGGAGGCAGCCACTAGGATTCTAGAATATCTGGAAGATTCAGTTTACGGATTCACTCCTATTAAAAAACTACTAGAGAAGCGCCTCTCCGTCTTCCTTGTCGAAGGCGATGGCTGCATTTGGAATCCTGAACCATTGGAAGATGAAAACGAAACAGAAAACGAAGTTAATTCATCTGGTGATTAATCTTCGGCATAAGCTGAAGACGTCTGGCGTTATTGTTGGAAGGCGAAGGATGTCGCCCATTGAATTCTATAATGCAATCAATGGGACGCCAGAAGAATATCGTTTTGTGCGCGATCGATTCGAAACCATGCACGAAGCATGGAAAGCTTGCGCTGACGTTAGAATGTTGTATCGAATGACGATTGGAATTCGATACGGAGAACAAAAGCATGAGATAGGGAAGATTTTACAAATGATCCATCGAGATCACTTTCTATCTCGTGAACAAGAGTTTGATCGATGGATTAAACTGATCATTGGCAATCCTTTCCCGGCAACAGGAGTAAACAAACAAATCATCAAGTCATGAAAAAGACACCCAAGAAACTTACAGATTCAGAACGACGCGAGCATGAAAATAAAATAGCACAGCTCGATATCGAAATTGAAAATTGCGAGTCTCGCCTATCGAAGCAATCAAATGCTGCATGGAGAGATAGGATTGAACTTAGAATCCTTAAGTTTAAGAATGATCGTGACGCGCTTCGTCGCCGACTAAAAACCGGACATTGGTCCATATAATTAAATAAATTCGAAATGAAAAGAACGGTAACAATCACGAACGCTAGCCTTTTACCTAAAGGCATAGGATCGCCTTTATCTTGCGATTGCGCTTTAATGAGTCATCAGATGATAGAAAAGAAATTCGAATCTGATAATGAAGAAGACTTAGATCAGGAAACAATCAATATGATTTCAGATCATGTTGATAAGTTGAAACTTTTTACAACCGAGGCAGCATTTGTTGTCGTAATCAAAACATAACATGGACTCTAAAACTCTTTTCTTTGTCGAATCCGTCCACTTCTATCGATTGATGGATGGAAAATGGTATCGATATGATTCGAAGCGATGGGAATGGAATGCATGGCAAGAACCTAAAGAAAGGGGTCATGCATTTGATGATTTCTTTGAAGCCAAGAAAGAATGGATTTATAATCTGATGCTTGGAAATGATATGCAGAGATTTCTCGATGCTATCGATGCTTGTGGGATAGCGAGAGAATTCGTAAGATCATGCGAAAGTCTTGAGGATGCTTGGAAAAAGAATGAGCGTCTCGGATGGATTGATTACTTCATGGCTGATATGCCGGATCGGGTATATAAGAAGTATCTGAAGGCGCGAGAAAGAGCGTTTCATTCTGATTATGGAATCATGATTAATAATCTGAAGAAATATTTCCCGAATCCAATTAAGAATCCAATGCCGTATGAAAGCAAAACTGTATAAGACAGACGGAACGGAAGTTGAGATCGAGCCTGCGAATGGAACTGATTTTGATTTTACGGAATTGCGTAATTATGTGGATGGATTCTTTCAGCTCATTCGCATTAGTGATGGATGGCTTATCTGCAATGAAGATGGGCTTTCTTTAGGGCTTGAACCAAATGCAGCAGCTACGGAAATCTATTGGATGAACTATAAGACAACTGATTCCATTGTGGGTGATGTTGTTGTCTGCGGTTTTGAAATGGTAAAGTAATTCATCAAGTCAAAAATCAAACTTTCAAAAATATGATCGAAGTATCAAAGAAAGAAATTCTTCAATTCATTCTGGATCAACCGGATGATCGAAAGGTTAGCATGCTGCAAGCAAAATCTCATGATTGTTGTGGATGCGTCATGGTTCACTATGGAAAGGAAGTTTTGAAACTAGATAAATTCGGATGCCCATGTGATGGATGGATTGAAAATCCACAATATCCAGATTCTAAAAAGGTTGCTAAGATGGAAGAGGCTATTGATGATATCATCTTGCCTCATACTTGGCATGAGATCCAAACCTATGGTCAACTGAAGCCTGTCGCACAAAAACAACTCGAACATGAAAACCGTAACTCGAAAAGAACTAATTGATTTCATTCTTGCTCAACCTGATGATCGACCGATCAATATGGGAGAGCCTATTTATCCTTGTCCTGAAGGACAATGTGGATGCATTATGGTCCATTATGGACATGAAGTATTAGGCTTCGAGCAATTTCATGCTTGGAATAGACTGTGGTCTAATTCCTATGATGCTTCAGGAAAACCTACAGGAATCTTAGCTGAGTTTGAAAAGGAACTTCCTGATATCGAAGTCTTTCTTAAAGGTAAGGCTTTCGTTGCTGACAACTACGGACAAATCAAAAAAGCACTCAACCTTGTATGACGAACGCACAAAAAGCATTGATGGAAATGGCAAATCACCCCGATCCTTTTGTAGCCAGTGCTACATTGGAGGCGATTTGGAGAACGCTTCGACCGGTTGGTATTGCTTCTGATGCAGAGAATGAATCTCTAGCTGAAGCGGTGGAAAAGAATACTCACGGCATGGTAAATGGAACTCAATGGGTAGGAGCAATGAAGATTGCTTACGATATCGCAGACAAGGCCACAAACCCTAATAAGCATTGATATGAACAGCTATCATCGCGAACAGCTCAAGAAGCTGGCCATTGGATTACTGAGTGAACCAGTTGATGCTCAGTTCGATATGTCTTATTGGGCAAGTGGGGGTAATATTTACGATCGAATTTTCCTACCACATCAAGTTAAAAATGAATGTGGCACAGCCGCCTGTGCATTCGGTCACGCCGTTTTCTACTGCGATAAACCCGTGGAAGATGAAACATGGAATGATTACAGGGAAAGAATTATTGGGTTTAGTTATGGTCGATTGGATTGCTTTATGTTCGACTGTTGCTGGCCTAATGATAAAGAGCAGGCAGTCGCTCGAATCTATCTCGTTCTTACCGATATGAAAAAAATGGAAGAAGGCATCGGATTTGATAGAGTTTATCCAGTGCCTACTCTTGAACAACTGGAAGCCATCATTCCCTAACCTGATCAATATTGATCAGCTCTGCTGACCATGTGAAACAATGATCAATATGAACTTCATATTTGCAGGCATTGGAATCTCATTAATTCTAGGTGGAATCTTTGTTATCAAGTTCCTTGAGATTCCTCAAAACAAACAGAAGGAAAATCATGACTCCTGAACAAATTGAAAGAAATCGAGAATTTATGAAAGTGCTCCGAGATGGATCACCTAAAGCAGTTCATAAGATGCGAGATAATGTTGGGGGCAGGTGCTGCCTATGCAAGGCATTAGATTGCGCCGCAGAAATGGGTTTCAATCGTAGTGGGGAAACAGTGATAATGCCTCCAGATACTATGGCGGAATGGTATGGATGGCCTAACAAAAATCCTAAACTTCATCATCGGGAAGATTATGTCGAAGGCGGCATTCCGGCATCTGAGTTAAACGATGGTAATCCAGAGAATAAATGGAAAGGAATGACCCACGATCAAATCGCTGATGCATTCGAAGAAACTTTTCCAGAAATCAAAGTATCATGAATAAAAGACTCCTTATTAAAGGCGCTCTTCTTGTATTAGAAGATAAAGAAAATCATTTTAATATGGATTTCTCTATCTTTGAACCAGTAGGCTTTGATTTACAAAATCCATGCGGAGCGCAATGCTGCCTCATCGGCTATGCTGCCTTAGCAAAAGCTAAAGAGGAAAACAAAATTGATTTTCGTAGTGCCGACTTTTGCGCACTTTCGGTTTTTGGAAGTTCTTATATCTTAGAAAGCCTTGAGTGGAAAAGTCTTTTCAGTGTAATGCTCACATCAAATCGAGAAGATTGTGCGCGTCGGGTTCTTTCTTATCTTGATGGAGATCTTAGTCTCTGTGAAGAACCGGAGACATATGATCGGATCGCACAGGATAAATACCCTATTGGAAAAGAAAAACTAAAAGTCGAGCTTGAGAAAAGACTAGAACAATACAAAGACTGCATATCATGAGAACCATTCCATTTGAAGGTGAGCTGACCGAGAAGCAAATCGAACGCATTAAGAAATGGTGCGATGATTTGGAGTCAGGAAGTTACAAGCAATCAAAAGATCAGTTGGTTGATATTGGATCAGGAGAATGCACCTATTGTTGTTTAGGTGTAGCTTCCATTACTAATGGAGCGAAAAGAATATTGCGTGATCTCGTTTATCCGACTGGAGAAGTTGAGGCGTCTCGTCCTCCAAATCCATGGATGATGGAAAATTTTGGATTCCTTTCAGATCATATTGTTGGAATCGCAGAATTAGATGATTGCGTTGTTGATCATGGATACAATCTGATGACGTTAAATGATTCTCTTGATTTTACTTTTTCTTTTAATGATATTGCTAAAGTAATTCGCTCTGTCTTTCTTGATAAAGTAGAAATTCAAATCAATCTCGCTTATGACAACTGAAGACCTAAAGAAACTCATCTTTGATTATCTTGAAACCTATCAGAAAATCACAGGAGATAAAAACAATGAACCGCTTATTAGTGAAGTCGTTGGGGTTCTATTGAAAGGACGTAGAATCTCTGATCCATTGAATCAATATATGGACAGTGATGAGATCATCGATTTTACTGATGAAGAATGGCTAAAGGTTCCAAAAGAAATGAGATACATGATGACTTGCATCTCTGTGAGTGCATCCATTGAACATATGATGGAATGGATGAAGTCCAATAAGAACGAATTCACTCATCCATCTACACCATCGAATTGATATGCCAATACTTAGGCTTCCTGTTATTTCTACGGGCGGAATCAAAGGCGGATGGTATAAGAAGTTTGTCCGCATCAATGAAGGCGAGCGCGGCTCTTGGGCTTTTCAGGGTGCTTACTTGAAAGCGAATGTCGATATTGAATTCAATGAAGGTGATTTGATTCTATCCGTTAAACCCGTTGGATCAATGCGTCATGGATCTGAAGAAGCATCTCTCTATGAAATCAAAAATGGCGAACTTTCTTTCATTCAATCCTTTGATTGGCGAAGAGAATTTGATAAGGTGATGGCGAAAGGTCTTGAACTTATCAAGTCAAAAATAAAAACCTGATCCGAAGGTCAGTGAAACTGATAAATATTGATCAATATGTATACGATCCATCGAGAACAACTTAAGAAACTCGCCCTTGGTCTTTACGGAAAATGGAAAAGATTACAATGCAATGGCGGAACAAGTAAGTCTGATATAATTAAGTTTGATATGTCCTATTGGGCGCATGATGAAGAGAATGAAGAGCTTCCTAGACCTAGATATGTTGAATCATGCGGAACATCCTGTTGTGCGTTTGGACATGCTGTTTTTTATTGCAATCCACCTTCTTCAAATGAAGACTGGAGCAGCTATAGAGAAAGGCTGACTGGTCTTAAAGGCGGAACAAATGTAGATACTTTTCTTTTTTCTAGTTGGTGGCCTGATAAGATTGAACAGGCGATTGCTAGAATCTATTGGGTATTGGATGATAGGCAAATTCCAGACATGATGGATTATAACTTCGAAACTGAATATCCAATTCCGAATTTGAAACAACTACAAGAAATCGTGCCATGAAAATACTCAATCAGATCGCGGAATATCTTTTCCTCTTTGCTGGAATATGTGCCTTTTATTCTGGCCAATGGATATGGGGAATTATTCTCTTCGTTGTCACTATCATTCTCTTCATCAAAAGAATTCGTTATGATCTCAAACATTGGTAAGGTATTGTTATGCTGTATGATTGGGCTTTCCATTCCTTACATTACGGTTCACACAAAGCGATGGATTCATCATCTCTCTTATGGAAAGTAAAGCCGTTGGACGAACCTTAAAGCTGATCCGAACTTTCCATCAAATCACTCTGGCACAAACGGCGGAAAGACTCGGAAAGAATATCACGACCATTAATCTCTATGAGCTAGGAGATCGTGAACCACCACTAAAGACACTGAACCAATACTGTAAGGCCTTCGGTATTGCGCTACTTGATCTCATGAAAATGATCCACAATGAGGAGCCTATGGGTGAAAAGGCTCGCCGCATTGTTGAATGGGGCAAAGAAAAGATGAGTTGATCCGAAGGTCAGCTAGCCTGATAAATATTGATCAGCCTGTCATGAAAAACCAACCAGAACGAGCATGGAAGAATCTCAAAGAAAGACAACCCTTAGAGGAATGGGTAAAAGCACTTCGACTTGAGCAAGGAATCCCTAGCATTGCCATCAAGTCAAATTTAGGAAATCGTTCTGTGTTTGGAGTTGCTTTGGATCTCCACAAAGTTTACCACCATTTGAATGGTGATCATTATCGATATGTGATCGATGGCTTAGGATACAACTTCCTTCCACCCATGGAATGGTGGCGTAGAAATTATCACTTCTTCCGTGATAAGATTATCCTAAGAGGAGAAAAAGAATACACTCTCTCGGAACTCAATCGCCTCCTGACATTCGATCAGATGGCAACTTTAATTGAAGACACATTCATCTACGAAACACAAAAAACATATGATTACTCTCTCTGAAATTTTCAATAACTGGTCGAGCAAGGAAAAACCAACGGTAGAATTGTTCGAGAATGTTGCTAAGGTTCACTTTGGAAAAGAGGAATTGCATTTGGATTTCGAAAATCTAAATGAGAACGGATTGGAAGTTCTTCGAGGATCGATTGGAATGTTCTTTCAGATCAATCTTCAAATTGTTGCAAGTTCACCTCGTGATGAACAAAGTGAACCTTATCTTGATATGCTTTCCAAAATGGCCGGAGAAAGCACATGCGATTGTTCAGAATGCCAAAAGAAAAGAGGCAATGATGGACTTCCTAATGTAGAATTTTTGAATTGACATCATTCAAAAATCCTATATAAATAGCAGCATGTTTAAACGTGGATCAACATCAGGCAGTTCTGGTGCGAATGATGTAAATGTAAAAAAGATGGTTCTAAAAAAACCAAATCATTCTACTGCATTCCATCGACTTAATGATCCACATCGTCTTGAAGCCGGAACACTTCACTCGCCAGATGGCAGAGAGATACCTGGCTTTAAGACGTGCTGCTACAAAGGGGTGATGGGAGTTGTTGCTTACTTCGATATCACCATGACCGTTATCTCAGGTGAAGGTTATCGCTTTGAGAAAGATCCTTACACGAATGAAGAATTGGAATGCATTCGTGTAAAGGAAATTGGAAATCCTGTGACTACAGATTATCCACTAAAAGAAGAAAAGAAAAAGATGCCTGAAGAAACTGATATCTATGCAGGCTTCTTTGATCGATACATTCCAAAACAACCACATTACAGTTATGCCCGCAAAGAAAGGAACTTATAAAAGGGAAGAAGTCGTAAAGATTCCTTACAATCATCGACCGCTTTCTGAGATGCAACAAGCTATTGCTGATCGTTGGATTGGCGGCTTTTGCAATATTCATGCTGATGCTCGTGCTGGGAGTGGCAAGTCATCCACTCAGGTAGCACTAATGCATCTCGATCCGGATAAAAGCCCAGGTGTTTACATTGCTTTTAACCGTGAGATTGTGGCTGAGATGGCACCAAAGGTTCCGAACTGGATCGAGGTGAAGACCGCCCATGGATACGGCTATCGAGCGATTCAGAATGATCAGAACAGGCGCTTGCAACTCCTTGAAAACAAAGTCATCAACATTATTCAGGAGCGAGGAGTGTTTAGTGGCGGAAAGAAATGGCCACGTGAGTTGGCGCTTGCAAAGATCATTGGCGAGATGAAGCGTCAGTTAATTGATCCATCCAATCAGGATGGTTTCTTGTCCCTACTGGATGGTGGAGATATCAAATGGGAAGATGATCACATCTCTGCGATGCTTTCCCATGTGCCGAAGATTTTCTCTCGTATCGTCGAAGAATGTGAGAATGGACTCATTGATTACGATGATATGATTTGGTATCCGATCTATGCCAATCTATCCTTCCCTCAGTATGATCGTATCTTTATTGATGAGGCTCAAGACCTTTCGATTCTGTTGCGAAAGGTAGCGGGAAAGATGGTTGGCGGAAAGGTGATGACTGTAGGGGATGAAGCACAGTCGATTTACCGATTCATGGGCGCTGACTCACAGAGCATTCCCGAGTTGGTGAAGATGTTCAACTCAGAACGCATGCCGCTTTCGGTTTGCTATCGTTGCCCGAAGAAAGTAATCGAAGAAGCTCAGAAGCTTGTTCCTGATATTCAATGGGCAGATGGTGCGATTGATGGAGAAGTGCAATCGAGTTACTACTTTGATCCAGATCTGATTCATCCGGATGCATTGGTGATCTCTCGTAAGAACTCCACGCTGTTTAAGTATATCTTCCGAATGATTAAGGAAGGTAAGAAAGCTTCGGTGAAGGGGCAGGATGTGATTGGATCTCTTCAGAAGCTCATGAAGGATATGAATCTTCTGAATGTCAGTCGCATTGAAGCAGAAGAAAAGATTCATGCTTATCGTGAAGAAAGCATCAAACGTATTCAAGCTCGTGCCCGTCCTTCTGAGAGCGCGATTGCAGCAGTGAATGATAAGATGGATTCATTGCTTGCTGTGGCTGAAGGTTGCCGAGGCTTTGAGGACGCTTACGATAAGCTTGAGATTCTGAAGAATCAACGAGGAGGGATTGTATTCAGCTCGATCCATCGATCGAAGGGACTTGAAGCCGATCATATCGTTCTTCTGGATCATTCCAACATCCGACTCAATCACAAGAATATGGATGCCGAAGACCTTCAACAGGAAAAGAATTGCGAGTATGTCGCGAAGACACGAGCGAAGAAATCCATGGTGATGATTCAAGTCAATGAAGATGCACCGAATGATGAAGACGAAGAAGAATAAAATCTAATTCAACCCGCTGCGCAGTTGATCAATATTTATCAACTGCGCATTTTTTATATGGGAGCAAGAATTCTAGGAGCCATCGTTGGACAAATGTGTGCCGCCTCAATGGTGGCTGGTGTTAATAATCAAATTCAAAACAAAAAGAAAACAATGACTGAAGACCTCGAAAAGAAAAATGGATATCGTATCGCCATCGTGAATGGCAAGGAAGTAAAGACGGGCAAGATGAATGTTCGACTGGACCTGCAAAGGTCTATGTGGGACGGTTATCGCTCTCTATTGGAAGAACCTCTTAGCTTCATTGAAGGAGTATTCGCCAATGCACAGCAAGCGTCTGTATGTGCCGTTCGAATGAGAAAGGCATGGGGCTTGAAATGCAAGAGCTATAAGAACAATGAGACCGGTGAATACGGAGTGATGAGGCTCGCGGAAGATGAGGAAGAAGAGGAAGAAGTGGGTTCGAAGACCGAAGAATCTGCCGAGTCCGTTTCTGACACAGAAGAGAATGTTCCAGAGGTGAAATCACCTACTGATGAACCCGAATTCTTGACATGAAAGTTCCCTATTGGGTAACGATCTATGTAATGAGCGCCATCGTTCCGGTGGTGCTCTATTTATCAGGAGCTATTGGTCCTAGGTTATTTTATATCCTTCTTCCCTTTTGGCTTCCATGGGCGATTATGTTTATGGTGATTCTTGTCATTTGGATTCGCATTCAGATGGTGAAGATGTGGAAATCAATAACCGAAAAGAAAGACGATGGACAAAAACCTGATTGATCAATACAGGCAGCTTCATGAACAAAATCCGAACTATGGAAATGGCGCAACCTATCCCAATAAGATCGAGGAATACATGAGGAAACTGTTTCAGGAAAATGTTATGCGTGATCCTGAAAATCATCAGACAAAGGATTTTAGTATTCTGGATTTCGGATGCGGTAAAGGCGCGCTAAGACGAACTCTCATTAGGCGTTTTGCTAGCGGCGTTCCCTACAGCATTTATGAATACGATCCTGCCATTCCTGGTAAAGACGAACTGATTGACCATCAAGTCGATCTGGTAGTGGCGATGGATGTATTGGAGCACTTCACAGAAGATTCGTTGTTTAACGATCTACGCAAAATCGCCTCACGTTCGAGTAATAGCATCATCGCAAACATTAGTTGTAGAGAGGCGGTTCACCATCTTCCGGATGGACGGAATGCACATACTGTAATGATGAATCATTTCGCTTGGCTTCATACACTACATAGTGTTTGGAATGAATTTTCATTGATGGAGATGAAATGGAATCCAAAGAATAAAAACCTTTACGTTGTCTATCAAAAACCAGAAGTTCAATCATGACATCAGAAGAGATTCAAAGAAAATTGATGCGGCATCGAGCAATTATATCATTGCTTGAGACCGCTGAGAAAATTAGTCAAATTGATCGCATTGACTGCGCGAAACTTCACATCGAATACTCAGTTGGTCCTGATGAAGAAAAAGAAATTATTGAAATCGATCCGGGAGAAACGAGATTGATTTTGGAAAAGATGCTCAGGAATCTGAGAGATAAAATCGATATTGTAGCGCGAGAGGATGTAGTCTGATCAATATTGATCAATATGTTTACATTGCAAAATGCAATTTGAACTGATTGGTATTTTATTCGCAGGATCAACGAGGCGTGGCGGTAGTGGCCGCTCCTCGTCCTGTGTCCCATCTCGATCTACAGCGCGGACTTACCGGCAGGACGGAGCGAATTCAGTGGGAATAGATCACCTAGCGCCTTTGATCTTGGGGCGCTTTGCTGGTCAGGCCTTACGAGACCGCCACTATGAGGGTAATGACAGCGATCCGGGGCGGCGGCCTCACCTCGTCGATTCTCGTGCGAGAAATAAATGGAAATTCCGCTTGTAAGTCAGGGGTGGTTTGGCATGATTCACGAGATCCGCGTTCAAACATCTGTTTATTTATCAGTGTTTATCAACTAAGTAAACAGTCGTTTGAATGTATGATCAAAATTTATCAGCAGATTAAGAAAATCTTTTGAGTATCCAATGCTCTGCCGATAAAAGGTTTCGATGATAGCTTCCATAAAAAGCTGATCCATGGGACGGATATGCGCCGTCAAAGGTCGTAAGGGGATGCTTAGACTACAGGTTTTGTGATGCTTCGGCACACGTTCCGAGTGGTGGTTCGTATAGGTCAGCAATGGCACTTTCGAACTGTAGCGCGACTTAAAACAAAGCTACGGGGGTTCCCTCCTGTCCAACTGTGCTCTAAAGGCATGGGGGGAGGGGGGGTTATGGACTTAGATAGAGTGTAGCAGTTATAGGGTTTGCTGATCAATATTGATCAATACTATGAAGTATAATACTACAGAAGAACATACGATATGGTGTCAAAGATGTTCTTATTGGTCACAATTATCTGGTAAATTATCCTACTGCTCTAAGCTATGGAAAGTAGCTGGATGGAAAGTAACTGCTATTGGAACCACTATATGTCCTGCCTGCGATAAAGAATTAAAAGAAGGTAAGCAATGGAAAGAAGTTGGACACCGATCACTCTCAACCTGAAAAATAAAACCATGGGAACACACGATTCAAAACAACTGAAGTTCATGGAGGTCGCACGAGAACTTAATCGTCGAACTCGACCACCAACATTGAAAGAAAGGATTATGGCGAACTCTCTTCGCCATCCTCAAATCATCCGGATCGATGAACCAAAGAAGTTGGTATTGTGATTACTATCGAACCCTCCACCAATACCGATCAACCGAATCTATTCTTTGTCGCGGGGAAAAATGTGAAAGATGTGAGCGCCCGGCTTCCGCCTACGTCCACAAAAACCTCTCCGCCATCGGAAAAGAAACTCGCACTAACGGTCGGTTCGCTTGCTTCATCCATCGAAAAGAACTCATCGAGCAATTCCTTAAATCCGCTTTTAAAGTTGGGCATCAAGTATGAATGGTCGATCCGTCAGTATGCCTGCCTATGGTTCATTGCAAAGAATCCTGGCCTAACTCGCCATGAAATTGCAGCGAAACTAGATCTTACTTCATCCGTTGTTCAGAAGACGACGATCTATTTTGAGAAGCTTGGCTATCTGAAGTTTGATGGAGATGCGAATCGAAAGAACTCAGTCACTTATCAGATCTCAGATGAACTTCAGGAGCTTTTGGCTGGTGTTATTCCGTTGACAAATATTGATCAGCCTATAGGATAACGATATGGGAATGCCTCGTCCGCCAGCAGATGCTTCGATTGCGCAAAGGCGCATGTGGTATCGAATGGTTTATCTTCGCAGCGAATGGTGGAAGCAACGAAGATTGCTCGCATTGATGAATGCGGGTAAAAGCTGTGAAGTGTGTTTTGCTCAACGAGGATTGGAAGTTCATCATATTACTTACAAGAATCTTGAAGCTGAAAAGGATGAGGATCTGATGGTGTTATGCCAAGAGTGTCACGATGCCGCTCATGCGATTGGCACAAAGAGACCAAAGAATGTGACGACAAAGATGATGCGTCGAGCAATCATCTGTCTGATTCGAAAAAAGCCTTGTCCATTTCCTGAGCTTGAAAAGAAGTTTTCCAGAGCGATTGAGCGCCTAAAAGAAAAGAAGGAAAAAAGAAAAAGAAAATGATTTCTTCGGGCATAGGGGCATAGAGCGTGGAGATGGTCCGCGACGGGTTGGTTCCTTAACCTTTTTTGAACACCCTAATTTCTTTCCGGGTTAGAAACTGTGGTAATACATGCCCCTAGGGTTAATAGCCCTAGGGGTTTTCTTTTATGATTATTTGGCTCATTATCTACATCATCTGTTATCTGATGTGTCATTCTTTTTTCATTGCATTGCTTGGTGTAGGATCAGCGATGCTTATTCAATATCTTTTCTCAGTTGCTTTCTATGGACCAAAACAGTGAGATTAGAGATAGTTACACTTTCCGTGTCAGCTTTAAAACAAAACCAGATTGGTTCTTGTATGGTCAGGAAGATTGGCTACCATTCATTGAAGTCGATGGTAAGCGATTGACTTTTCCTCTGCCAGGTTATGAGATCTTTGCTCATCCCTGGCCAAAAGAGAACACGATGGAGCTTCACTTTAGACACGTTGGCTTTGACTATCCGCCGAAAACCGTTCTTTACATTCTAAACAACAAACTCCGCAAATAAAATGGAATACTACGACGCCGAAAAGTATTTGAAGAACATCAATCGCCGTCCGCTAAAAAGGACTTTCCTAATTGGGCAACCTCGATGCGGAACAACTTTATGGGCAAGGCTCATGACCATGGGTTGTGATTCTTACACCATGGGAGACAAGCATCCAAAGTTCTATGAAAGCCTGATCAATATTTATCAGGACTTTGTAAACAACGGAAAACAGTATGGCTCTTATGCCGAAGCTGAAGAAGAAGATCAATTCTTCGATGAATTCCGTGGCTATGGATCTCCTGATAAGGAGAAGGAGAATCTAAAGCATGTCATGGCAAACATGTTAGTTCGCTTTCCATTCACTCATGGTTATGCAAAGATAACCAATCTTGGCTTTGGAAATGAATTGGTTGAGCCATTCATAAAGATGATCCGAGATCTATTCGAGGAAGATAATCTCAAGATTATTTGGATCACGCGCGATCCTGAGCGGATTGTTGATTCCATGGTTTCAAAAGGTATTATTCAATCCAATAGCACACAGATGGAGGTAATGATCAATCTTTTGAAAGATCAGATGAATCAGTTCCGAGAGGCTTATGAGCTGGGCGATACCGTCACCACCTATGAGAAGTTTATCGAAGATCCCATTAAGCTTCTTCATTCTTCTAATCCTATCAGCCTACCTCTTGCGAATCGAATCAATCCCATCTTGAGGAATAAATTGCGATGAAATCTGAAGTCACAAAACCATGGGATGAATATCCTATAGGCACAAAGGCTCACGACTTCATGGGCGGCTACTGGATTAAAGTAGAAAGTGGATGGAAATGGCATTGTGGAGATACCTTTCCAACTCCGGGAGCTAGTGCTTATTGGGTAACACTTCCTGATGATCCTGAATATGAATCTGATTGAATTACCAAAACATGAAATCATAGAAGATTTCAAATGGAGACAACGAACTGGATTAATGAGTAGTCCCGCAACCATGGCGACCACTCATTTATTCTATACCATTCGAATGATTTGGAATAACTCTTGTCCTAAAGAGTTCCGAGTCGGGAAAGTTATTCTTTACTCATTCGATTCATTTTATACACCTGAATACATTCAATCGGCTGTATTTCATCTTTTGAGAGAGTTGTCTCAAAGAGATAATATTCCCGATTGGTGCATTAGTGAAATCAATGAGATGATCGCTCATCTTAGAAATCCGAAACTCAAACTTCAACGAAATACATCTAAAGATTCTGTCCCGACCAGAAAGAAAAGTCTCATGTCAAAATGGAAATATCATCTTTAAATATATGAAACTAGAAACAGCACTCAAACCATTCCAGAAAGGCGAGCATCAAGTCTATTGCTGCGGCCTTCCCTTTATGCAGAACTATCCGGATCTGATTCTTCTCATGAAGAAATCACATCCTTCTTGGCAAGCTGGATTCCTTAATGGCATTGGAGGAAAACTTGAAGAAGGTGAACTTCCGCATCAGGCAATGGTGCGTGAGTTTAAGGAAGAGGCCGGAATCGAAACAAAGGAATCGGACTGGGAAATCTTTGCGGTGATTACCGGACCAGATTATGCCGTCGTGTTCTTTAAGGCATTCCTTGAACCTAATGACTTCTTCGATGCAAAGGGATGTGAAGATGAAGAAATTAATCCTATCTCCATTCAGGGACTTAACTGGATTAAATGTGTTCCTAATCTAAAAGCTCTTATCTCAATGGCACAGAGACCTGATTGGGAAATGGTTCATATTCGCACAAAGAATCCAGACGAAGCAAAACAAAGCTAAAAAAGATATTGATCTTTGAGATCGATTTGATATATTACCGGCTTATGAAGCAACCCGCTCTGAGAGACTATCAAGTCCACTCGATTAATGAAGCGAGACTTCGGTATCGCAAAAATAAGAGAGTAATCTTATGCTGTCCTACCGGAGCGGGTAAAACATACATGGCCTGTGAGATTGTTCGGTGTTCTTTGTTGAAGGGAAAGAAGGTTTTACTATTGGTTCATCGAGAAGAAATCTTTCAACAGTTTGCGAGAACTCTTTCGAAAGTCTTTGGTATCTTTCCTTCTTTCATTCATTCAAAGCATCCAACAAAGCCAGGTCATCAGTTTTATCTCGGAATGGTGGAAACCTTTCGCTCTCGAAAAGCGAAGTTTGATTTCCTGCAATTCGATCTGGTGATATGCGATGAGGTTCATTGGGGCACTTATGAATGGGTGGTTCAGAATACGACCTGTCAAGTGCTTGGGGTAACTGCAACTCCTATCGCAGCAAGTGGCAGCCCTTTAAATGCTTATTTCGATGACTGCTGTGTGCCGGTAAAGATTAGCGACCTGATCAATATTGATCAACTTGTTCGAGGAAAGACTCACTCCATCAAACATTCTTTCGATCACATCAAAAAGTCCGGTAAAGACTTCGATGCGAAAGAATTGGAAGAGGAGTTTAGAAAACCCAAACTTTTCTATGGAGTTTATGAGCAATGGGAAAAGCATGCGCTCGGAACAAAGACGATCTGCTATTGCACTAACGTTGAGCGCTCCCTTGAAACCTGCGCTCTCTTTCGAGGTAAGGGTTGGTCTGCTGAGCACATTGACGGAAAAACTCCAGAGTCTGAGCGCAAAAGATTGTTTGAGGATTTTACAAACGGTCGCTTTCAAGTGCTATGCAACGTCGGCGTCGCTACAACTGGCTACGACGAACCCTCCATCGAAACTGTTATTCAAAACTTCGCGACCATGCAAATCGCGAAGCACTACCAAACAGTAGGTCGAGGCGCTCGTCCCTTTGAAGGAAAAGGACATTTCAATATCATCGACATGGGTCGAAATTATATTCGTCATGGTCTCTATGGCGAGGATATCGACTGGATGGAAATCTTCAACAATCCAAAGAAAGGAACCAATTCCAAAGAAAGCAAGAAGATCATGGAATGTGAAGAGTGCGGAACTCTCATTCCGCTTCTTTCACAGGAATGCCCTTATTGCAATCACAAAAGAACCAAAGAAAAGTTTGAGGCGGATCTATTTGAAATGAGCGATACTGAAGAGATCAAAGAGTATCGCATTCAGCAATTACCCGCCCACCTTCGAGGCAAACACTTTGGTGATATGACTCTCAATGAATTGACAATCTATGGAAACATCATGGGTTACTCCCCCAAATGGGCATGGATGCAGTTCAAACAACCTTGGAAGAATCAAAAGAAACCCAAACAAAAGGACAAGCCTCCGCCAGTTATTAATCCGGAAGGATCAAAATATGATGGCACCATGATAAAAATGATTGCAGGCGCTCCGTATTACTGTATACCTGGGCAGAAGCCATACAGAAAGTTGAAAGATTTACAAGAGACTGTGCTTCCAGCACATTATAAAGATCTTCCAAACGATATGGCTCCAATTCCTTTTGATGAGCCATGGAAAAACCCGGACGTAAAGTAAACTGCATTCTTCAGCAGGAGTCTGAATTTGGAGTGCTACTAAAAAGCATGGATCTTCAAAATGCTGGCACAAAAGCATGGTTTCCAAAAAGTCAGATTCATTTTGACATCGAGTTTGAAAGCGGTATGGTCGTTGCGGTCATCCCTGAATGGCTATTGAAACAAAAAGGATGGATTTGAAATATTATGATCGTATCTAAACAACGCACGGAAGGTCTCGCTATCGATGCCTACTTTCTCGATACTCAGGAACAGCGCATGTTCCTTCATGATTGCACTCGTGAAGAGCTGCTTCAGCTAGCGGCTTATCAATATCGGGCGATCGAAAATATTGATCGACTCACAAAATCTCTATCTCACGCAACGGGCGAAGTGATGGGAGAAGATGATGAACTCTAATGAACAGTTAGCAGTTCCTCCCGATGAAGATGAAAGAGCTAGGCAATCAGTTTTTCATCTTCACCCAATTAATCGTTTTAGATTAATGTATGGAAAGGATCTTTTTGATATACCAGAAGAATTTCCTGGATGGAAATGCGGACTTAACTGGACACAGGCAACCTACATTCTTCATGTAGATAAACTTCCTTCTGCTAAAGATATGAGATATCTAAATCCAAATTGGGCACCCGATGTCGAAATACAGGAGAGATGAAAGCTTTGAACAATGGCTGGCCAGAGAAAAACCTAAGCCTACCTTTGGAAAGAAACGAACTCGTTTAAATCCGGTTAGCAAAAAACAAAAGAAGAGACTTGATCAATATGCAGATGCAACTAAAAAACATTTCGAAAGTGAGGAGAATCGCGTATGCGCTATCTGTGGTTGCAGCGATAACCTATCTATCCATCATCGCTCAAAACGAGGAACATCTATCGATAAGGATTTGGTTACTCTATGCCTTGTCGGGGATTACCTTAGGAGATTGGTTGGTAAAGGCAATTACGGGACAGGTGGCTGCCACGGATATGTCGAAGCCAATAAAGGATGGGCCAGAGAAAATGGATGGCTCACTTGAAGGTAAATCTTCTGAATATATTCGCGGTTGGAGATCTGCAAAGAATGCAGTTGATTTTGGATACGAACCTTCTACTCTGATGCGAAGTTGTGAGAATGCGATCGATAATAATACCGACTTCGATAAAGGTTGGATGGCTTTTTTAAAAATTCACATTCAATAATATGCCTTCTAATTGGCTTGAAATTGAAAAGGATCGCACTCTTTTAATGCCTTCGTATTTCTTCGGAAAGAATGGATGCATTACTGCGGTTAGCTCTAATCATGTCGAGCCAACGCCGGAGATTCTTCCCTTTTTAGAAGGCAATATTCTTGTATTCGGAAGTTGGAATACCTGTCAATCAGTCAATAAAGCGGTTAATGTTCTCAATGAAAAACAAAATGCCTATCTGATTAAAGTGCATAGCATGGTTCAGATTTGCACGATCCTAAAAAGAAAAGAACTCAAACATCAACTTGATGCCATAGTTGTTGATCGCGTTGATCTATTTGATACCGGCATCAGTAAAATGAAGCGAGGATCTATGCGCAATGGCGTCATCAATGAACTCGCATCAATGCTAGGAGAAGGGAATGCTTACCTTACTTGCATGGGAAGAATCGCCGGACTCTTTGAGTTGGCGGATGACTACTTTCGGATTTGATCATTGCTAGCGCATGGTCAGCGTAGCTGATCAATATTTATCAATATGATTAAACTTTCTGGCACTTACACTGGCCCTGAAACTTTCGAGGATGAATACGAATATGTTTGCCGCGTGTTCTTTGTTCGGGAAGGTCATTATGCAAATGGAGTAGGCACTCCAATCAAAGTAAGCGATGAAGATATTCTGAAAGTTTGCGGCCAAGGAACATGGTTTGCGCTCTATAGGCGCAGGAATCCAGGCATTCGTCCTCCTGATGATCTCACTCCTGAGCAACGAAGAATCGTTGAATCACTGAAATAATTTGAGAAAAACTGAAGAAATCTCTTGCCTTTCTTCACCATTCTGACAAACTTTCCTTGTCCTGAGAGGGACAGACTAAAGAGAAAACGAAACGAAAATCGAAACGAAACAATAATATGTCGAGAAGCGCACCACGAGAAATCCTGAAAAGCCCAGCTACCAAGTTCATCAAATGGAATGGTAACGGGAATTACGATAGAACCGGAAGTCGCAAAGGTGGTTACTGGTTTTATTTTGACAAGACCAAAGGCGAAAAAGGTGAGGAAGTCATCCTTACTCAAGAGGATCTTCAAGAAATTGTTCTTCTGGAATGGGATACTTTTTCCATTACTGGATGGAATGAGAAGATGAAGGTTGGCATTTGGTCCAACGAAGTGAAGTCCATGGATGCAATTCTCCATGTCTCGCACTTCGCTTCTAGTGATAAGCGTTTCCCTGCTGCGAAGATTGCAAGCGGTAAGTATCGCGATCTGATTGGTAAAGAAGGTGGCGGCATCTTGGATAACAACGAGATCACCCATAATAACGCAGGCTTTACCAAATCGATTTATGCCATGTGGAATGGCGAGCTTGTTAACTTCCAGTTGAAAGGACGAACTTCATTCAATATTGGAGATCTGACAAAGAATCAGGAGAAATGCCTGACTCATTATGTTCGAGTCTCTGGTGAGAATGAAGGTGAAAAAGGCGGCGTTTCCTATGTCGAAGCTCTGTTCGAATTTGGAGATAAAATTCCAGATGATGAATCAGAAAAGGCAATGGAAATGGATAAGGAACTTCAGGCATATCTGAAGGCTTATTTCGAGAAAAATCAAAAGGGGTCTTCTGATTTGGCTCCTGTTTCAGATGAAGTAGCCCATGTAGACGCCGCTTCTCAATCTGTCAATACCGATGGATGGAGAGATCATGTAACGGATAATGGACAGCCGCTCAAAACCTGGACTTATCCTGCAATTCAAAGTTATCTGGTAGAAGCAAATGAAACAGGTGATTTTGATGAGCATTATGATTTCTTTGCCCGTGCTGATTTCGAGTATCAGAATGCTCGAAAGACGCTCGATAATCGCGTATTGAAAAGCGGCAAAAAAGTCGTCGATTGCTCTTACGCCGAATTGAAAAGCATGTATGATCAGCTCATGAGCAATCCTCAGTATCAAAGCCATGAGTCCCGCCTGTTCATTGAACTTGAAATGCTCAATAAGATGCCAGCTCCTTCCAATGAAATGGAAGAAGAAGACATTCCATTCTGATCAATATTGATCAGAAATAATCAGTTTCTAATTGACGAAAGTCGAAAAGCAAAGCAAACTGGGTTTCGCCCTTCCCGCCAAAAAGGGCACCGTTCCAAACCAAAACAAAACAAATCAAATGAAGTCCCTGATTATCGAAAGCGCCGAAGGAGCCGAAACCGAAATCACCAAAGAAGATTACATCAAGTATGCTATCGATGCCTACAACGTGAAGGAATCGACCGGTGGCAATGGTGTGATCCTTTCTCCTAAAAAGAAGGTTCAATACATCGTTGATACCCTTCTGAAGGAAGACAAGGCTCTTGAAGACGAATTCGTTTCTGAAAACCAAGAGCTGGTTACTCAGATCACTGCTGATATTCAGCGCACCAAAAATTCTCTCGGTAAT
>WXYE02257143.1:0-16258 GCA_011319275.2 Echinosphaeria canescens | reverse complement strand
TTAATAATTTTTATTTAATTATTTAGTTATAAATTCTTTCAATTATAAATATAAAAAGTCTTTTAATTTTATAAACTAATTATTTCTTTTATTTTAAGTTATTTATTATGAACTTTATCTATAAAAAAAATCTATAATTAAAACTATTACTATTATTATTATTATTATTATTATTATTATTATTATTATTATTATTATTATTATTATTATTATAAAATACTATTAATATTTCCTTTTATAAATACTTATTTAAAAATATACCTTTAATTACCGAATTTAACTTATATTACGTAATTAATTTTAAAGATAAAGACTTTTTTACTTAAACCTAACCGATTTAATATAATTAAAAGGGCTATTATTTTTTTTTTTTTTTAAAGTAAAAAAGAACTTCGTACGAAGCTCTAAGTCAAAAATCTAATCTTTATCTAAGCGAAAGGTATATCCCTATAACACCGGCCTTTAGACCTAGGTCTATTCGAAGCGATTTAATCTATATAATAGATAGCGCCGTCGCCGATTATTAAAGAGTTAGCTCTAACGTCCTTAATAATCTTTATTTAAATAAATAATTCTATAAGCTAACTATAAATTCCTTTAGTTATAAATATAAAAAGTCTTCTAGCTTTATAAGCTAGTTATTTCCTTTATTATAAATTTATATTACCTTTAAGCTATTGATTATAAGCTTTATCTATAAAAAAAATAAAATCTATAACTAAAACTATTATTATTATTACTACTATTATAAAACATTAACTAATATTTCCTCTTATAAATACCTATCTCAAGGCATACCCCTAACCGCCGAATTTAACTCGTATTATACAACCGACTTTAAAAACAAAGACTTTTCGACTAAGCTTAGCCAATTCGATATAACTAAAAAGGCTATTATAAGTGGCTCTTCGGATAAGCATATAATTAGAATTACTATCAGCCGGGCAATTATAATCAACTTAATAAAACCGAGCCTCGAAAACATTATAAGGCGGAAAAAAATAACGTTAATAACCCTTTTAACAAAGGTATTTATAAGGGCATTATCGGAAAAAGACCGGGTATTTCTATATAAAACCTAAATACTAGGATTAGCCGAAAATATAAAAGATTCAAAAGACCTTATGGAAAACATCGGGATTTAAACTATTACTATGAACTTAAAAGCTCGATACCGGCATTATTTAGCCGGTGTTACTCGGTTAATAAACATTATAGCTAGTCTAGAATATTAGAAAATAGTAAGGCAGATTAAACGGAGACGTTTCAGAAATAACGTAAAATAGTCGGAACTAGCTAGCTAGACAGAGGTTAGATTGGCGATATAGGTAGCGACAGGATAAACGGCGGCAACGCTATATTATATAGGCTTATAAAGCCTAATTAATAATCGTATAATTTAATACAATTTAATTTATATGAACTAATAAGCCAATCTATAAAGTCAAGTCGAATTATATTAAATATATAGCCTATAGATATATTTAACAACTGCTTAAGTCGAAAAGGGCGATTATAAATAGCCTTTTAAATAATATATAATCGGAATTATTATTAGCCGGGCAATTATAATTAGCTTAATAAAACCGAATTTTAAAGATATTACGAGGTAAAAAAGAAAATATTAATAACCCTTTTAGCAAAGGTATTTATAGGGGTATTATTAGAAAAGGACTAGGTATTTTTATATAAGGCTTAAATATTAGGATTAACCGAAAATATAAAGGACTAAAAAAACCTTATAAAAAATATCGGGATTTAAAGCCTAAAAGCTAAATACCGGCATCGTTCGGCCGGTATTACTCGGTCGGCAAATATTATAATTAATTCGGCTATAAAAAAGGGGGCGGTATTTAAAATATTAGAAAACAATAGGGTAAATTAAATAAAGATATATTTTGGAAATAACCGGAAATAGTCAGAGCTAGCTAGCTAGCTAAGAGGCTTTACGGGTTAGCTATTGCTAAGAAAGATCGAAACCCGACGGGAAGAAGAAAAACTTAAATAATATAGTCAATAAAGGCTATATACAGAAGTTAAATTAGCGATATAGGTATCGATAGGATAGGCGGCGGCAATGCTATGTTATATAGGCTCGTAGAGCTTAGTTAATAATCGTATAATAATACAATTTAATTTATACGAACTAATTATCCAATTCATAAAGTCAAATCGATTTGTACTAAATATATAGCCTATAAATATATTTAACGACTGCCTAAGTCGGATAATGAATATACTTATATTTAATCAATAAAAAACTATTAGATTTCTATCGGTATAATATTGCGCCGATTAGTAGGGCGAGGCCTTATTAAAGAGCAAATAATTATAATATTAATTTACGTATATTAATTAATCGAATAGTTTATACTTGTAGGGGGCTATATTTAAGGTTATTATATCGATATATTAAAAGTATAGTAATTAAAAAGCGCGAGGTATTATTAAAAATAATAAAGACTTACGAAGTCGTTCTTTTATATAAAGTTAATTTCTAGAAAAAGATAGTTTTTAGATTACTTCTATTTTATAAAAAGGCCCTTTATTAATTATAATTAAATAGAAATAAAATTATATATATAATATCCTTTAATTAGATATTAATAATTAAGGAAAAGAATAAAAGTATATTATTTAATTAAAACGAAACTTTTAAATATAAAATAAATATTAGAAATAAAAATATAAAATAATATATATGCCTAAAGAAAAGGTGTAGATATATAAAAGGGCCGGAGCTAAGTATTTGCTTTTAAATATAAAGGTAAATAATAGCTTATTATAGGGTTTTAAGGGGTAAATCCCCCCGTTTATTTTATTAATTCGACTAATATATTAATTAAATATCAAATGATATTTAAAAAAAATAAGAATCTTAGTGTATTAATAATAGGTATTATAAAGGAAAATTATTAATATATTATCTGACTTATTATATAAGTCTATAAAGTAATCAAAAAAAGACTTTTATATAATACAAATATAAAGGAATATATTATATTAATAGAAACGCTAGTTATATATATAATATTTAGCTTTAAATAAACCGCTTATTTTATTAATATAATAGAGTAGGTAAATATAAAAGCGAGACTTAATAATAAAAAATAGCTAGACGAATTAATTAGCGAGTATATATGCTGAGGCGAGGAAAATAAAAAGCTTATTATTAGAATAATAGAATTAAACGAGATAATTGCCGACTTAATCTGTAATTATTATTAAGATAATTTTTTGTTTATTAATATTATGTATATTAATAAATTGATTTAAGCAGTTGTTAAATAAATCTATAAGCTATATATTTAATATAGTTCGACTTAACTTTATAGATTAAATAATTAGTTTATATAAATTAAATTGTATTTATAATTATTAATTAGGCTTTATAAGCCTATATAATATAGCTTTACTGCCGCTTATCTTATCGGGCCTTTACTAACTATATTATTCAGCTAGCTAGCTAGCTCCGACTATTGTATATTATTTCCGAAATATATCTCCGTTTAATCTACCTTACCGTCCTTTAATATTCTAGACTAACTATAGTGCTTGCCGACCGAGTGATGCTAGCCGAACGATATAAGTATTTAGCTTTTAGGCTTTAAATCCTGATATTTTCTGTAAAGTATTATTGTATCTTTATCTATTTCGTTATTACTAGCGCTTATGCTTTACTAATAAGGCCCGGTCTTTTTTTAATAATACCTTTACTAATATTTTTATTAAGAAGGCAATTAGCTTGATTTCTTATAGTTCGCGATATTTCTAAGGTTCGGCTTTAATAAGCCGATTATAATTGCCCGGCTAATAATAGTTCCGAATATATATTTATGAAGGGAGTTATTTATAATAGCTTTTTTAATTATATCGAATCGGTTAAGTTCGGTTAAAAAGGCTGTATTTTTAAAGTTGCTTATATAATATAAGTTAAACTCGGCGGCGAAGGGTATACTTTTAAATAGGTATTTATAAGAGGTTAATATTTTATAATTATAGTTATAGTAGTAATAATAATAGTAATAGTAGTTTCAGTTATAGATTTTTTTTTATAGATAAAATTTATAATAAATAGTTTAAAATAAAGGAAATAATTGTTATATAGAATTAAAGCCCGACTTAAGCAGTCGTTAAATGCATCTACAAGCTATACATTTAATACAATTCGACTTAACTTTATAAATTAAACAACTAGTTCGCACGAATTAAATTGTATTTGCGATTATTAACTAAGCTCTACGAACCTATATAATATAGCGTTACCGCCGCCTATCCTATTACTACCTATATCGCCAATCTAACCTCCGTATATAACCTTTATGAACTATATTATTTAACTAGCTAGCTAGCTCCAACTATCTCCGGTTATCTCCAAAACCTCCGTCTAATCTGCCCTACCGTCCTCTAATACTTTAAACTAACTACAATACTTACTAGCCGAACAATACCAGCTAAGCAATACTAATATCCAACTTCTAAACCAGCAATAATAGCTCAAATCCCAATACTCTCTATAAAATCTCTCTAATCCTTCATATCTTTAGCTAATCCTAATGCCTAAGCCTTATATAAAAATACCCGGTCCTCCTCCGACAACACCCCCGCAAATACCCTTATTAAAAAAGGTTTTAACGCTTTTTCTTTCTACTTTATATTATCTTTAAGGTTCGGTTCTATTAAACTAATTATAATTGCCCGGCTAATAACAATTCCGATTATATACTTATCCGAAAAGCTATTTATAATAGCCTTTTTAATTATATCGAATTAATTAGGCTTAATTAAAAAGTCTTTATCTTTAAAATCGGCTATATAATATGAATTAAACTCGGCAGCTAAAGGTATACCCTTAAATAAGTATTTATAAAAAGAAGTATTAGCTAGTATTTAATAATAATAATAATAATAATAATAATAATAATAATAATAGTAATAGTTTTAGTTATAGATTTTTTTTATAGATAAAGCTTATAATAAATAGATTAAAATAAATGAAATAATTAGCTTATAAAGCTAAAAAACTTCTTATATTTATAGCTAAAGGAATTTATAGCTAGTTTATAAAGATTATTAAAGATATTAGAGCTAATTTTTTAACGATCGGCGACAGCATTATTTATTATATAAATTAAATCGCCTCGAAGAAACTTAGGTCTAAAAGCTAGTATTATAGGGATATACCTTTGGTTTAAATAGAGGTTAGATTTTTAACTTAGAGCTTCGTATGAAGTTTTTTTTTACTTTTAAAAAAAAAAAAAGAAAAAAAAAAAACCTAAAGGACTTCTTATATTTATAGCTAAAGGAATTTATAGTTAGCTAACAAGTTTACAGAATTTTTTATATAGTTAGATAAAGATTATTAAGGATATTAGAGTTAACTTTTTAACGATCGGCGACGGCGTTATCTATTATATAGATTAAATTGTTTTAAATAGACCTAGGTTTGAGGGCCGGTGGCGTAGGGACGTACCTTTCGATTAGATACTTATTAAGATCTTTGATTCAGAGCTTCGTACGAAGTTTTTTTTTATTTTTTTTAAAAAAAAAAATTTAATAAATATTTAAATAAAATAACAGACCTTTTTATATTTTATAATTAGATGAAGAAAAAAATAGTTATTTTTAAAGCTTAATATTAGTAAATCAAAAATCAATTAGAAGCAAATATAAATAATTTTATTAATAATTAGATATATTAGATTTATATTCAAATTAAGCTAAGCAATTAAATAGCTGATAATTTATAGCTTTATTTATATAATAAAATTATATTATAAATTAATATAATAGACGTATTATTATAATATTTAAAGTAAAAATATTATAATTTTAATTAAATTTACGAAGTATATGATAATTATAAAATATTAAAAATAAAGCTTAAAAATAAATACCTTTATTTTAAAAATAACTTTATTTAATTAGTTAATAAATTTAAAGAATTATATAATAATTAAAAAGATTAGTTTAAAAAGAAATTAACGTTATTATTATAAAATAACCGACTTAAGCAGTCGTTAAATATATCTATAAGCTATATGTTAAATATAATTCGATTTAACTTTATAAATTAGCTTACTAGTTTATACGAATTAAATTGCATCAAGTTAGACGATTATTAACTAGGCTTTATAAGCCTATATAATATAGCATTTCCGCCGCCTATCCAATCGCTTCTTATATCGCCAATCTAACCTCCTTAGCTAACTAGCTCCAACTATTTCCGGTTATCTTTAAAACGTTTATTTAATCCGCCCTACTATCCTTTAATATTCTAAATACTACCCCCTTTCTTATAGCTAAACTAACGATAATATTTACCGATTAAATAATACCGGCCAAACAATACCGGTATCTAGCTTTTAAGCTAATAATAACAACTTAAATCCCAATACTTTCTATAAAATCTTTTTAATCCTTTATATCTTCGGTTATTTTTAATACCTAGACCTTATATAAAAATACCCGGTCCTCTTCCGATAGTACCCCTATAAATATCCTTATTAAAAGGGTTATTAATACTATTTTCTTTTATTTTATAATGTTTTTTAAGCTCAGTTTTATTAAGCTAATTATAATTACTTAGCTAATAATAATTCTAATTATATATTTATCTAAAGAGCCGCTTATAATAATCTTTTTAATTATATAAAATCGGCTAAACTCAGTCGAAAAGTCTTTATCTTTAAAATCGGCTATATAATATAAATTAAACTCGGCAATTAAAGATATAATTTTAGATAGGCATTTATAAAAAAAAAATATTAATCAGTATTTTATAATAATAATAATAAAAGTTTTAATTATAGGTTTTTTTTTTTATAAATAAGGTTTATAATAAATAATTTAAAAAAAAAAATTTAACTTATAAAGCTAAAAGACTTTTTTTATTTATAACTAAAAGAATTTATAACTAATTAAATAAAGAGTATTAAAGACATTAAAGCTAACTCTTTAACGATCGGCAACGGCATTATCTATTATATAGATTAAATTATTTCGAATAGACTTGGGGAGGCCGGTGTTATAGGGACGTACCTTTTATTTAGATAGAGATTAGATTTTTAATTAGAGCTTTGTACGAAGTTCTTTTTTCCTTATAAAAAATAGATTTCGAAAGGTTTATTAAAGTTATTATTAAAGTAGTTAATATGTTAGACCTTATATATTGGAATAAAAAAAACGTGTTATTTTTAAAGCCTATAATTATTTTATATTTTATATAAAATTATACCCGAATTATCCTTATATTTTAGCGAGGTATTATAATATGATACTTTAAAATAACATATTTTTTTAGAAAAGTGAAAGAAATTCTTTTAAGAATAATAATATTTCGTTTATAAAGCGTTTCATTATATTACTACTTAATATCGTATCGCTAAAAAAATAGTAAAAGCCCGTTAATAAAAGCTAGGTTTATAATAATCTAAGTATATTAAAAGAAACCTATAAAGAATAATAGAAAGGATTAAATAAAAGACGCTATTAATTTAGAAAACTAATTACTTTAAGTAATATTATAGCTCTTTTAAAGACTTTAAAATACAATAGAATAAATAAAGAAAGAAATTTTATAAGCTTGTTAATTAAGAGTATTATATTAAAAATATAAGTAATATTTAATAATTATAGAATAGTATATTTTATTAAAGTATTATTCGATATAAAAGTTGCTAGGTATTTTTTTATTAATATTAGTATAATAAACCGATTTATAAAGCGCTTAAATGTTTACAAAATAAAAGACTTTGATGTTATTATTATTCTTAATTATAATAGAAAAGGCCGATAACAAATAAAATAAGCGATTCGGATGAATTTCTTTATTTAAGGTAAAATATTTAAAGATTAATAGATATTAGTCTTTAATATATTATATAAAGCAGTTATTAGAAAGAAATAGTTAAAAAGGAACGATATACTTATTAATATATATAATTGATACCTTGCTTTTGAAAGAGAAGATAATTTTATGCCTGTTCACAAGGCCTTTTTGTTAGTAGTTGATTACATACGTTTTATAGTATACGCAGTAATTGTAATAGTTTAATTGTTATATAAAATACTGCTAGAGCGTTGCAATTGCAATGTTTTATAGGAGCTTTTAATCAAACTCCTACTGCAATATTCTAACTACCTTTATACTATCTAATTATATAAAGTAAGGATAGTATACGTACTACCCTAACTATTCTATACTAGCAACTTTTTCTTGTTGCTATAAACCTTCCCCCGTACGCGCCTATATATATATCTCTTTTTCTTATACCTTTCTTTTATATACTCTCTATCTTTATAATCTTTTCCTTCTTATTATACTTTAAAATACTATTCCTCTATTCTCTATTTTCTTTATATATCTCAATATTATACCTATCCTTCGATATAACTAATAGTTTTATTTATTATAACGAACCTTATAAGTATAGAGTTGGGGTTGCCTTTTATTATAGCGTGGCGAGGTTATCTCCTTTATTAATCTAATATATTAAATCGATTTCCTTATATTTATATAACTATCTTAATATTATAATATTGATTATTAAACACTTTTCTAATATAATCCTAAGCTTTATAAAATACTTATATAAAAAAAACAAGTCGGTATATAAAATCAACAGCAATAAAAAAAGCTATATATTATAGTATAACAATTGAGATATAGCCATTAGCGTTATAAGAAACTATCGTATAATATTTTAACTATTATTAAGGAAGGAAAAGAATTTAGAAAAAGCTTCTAAACTGTCTATTTAAAAGATATATATCTCTAGGAAGTCCGTGCGTTTAGTAGTTTATATGTATACCAATATAAGTTATTTTTGTAACGTTATTTCGATAACGCCCGTAATACTACTCCCCCCTTAAAAGAAGGCTTGCCTTTAAGCTTTAAGAATTTTATATATTCTTTTTAAATCCTCCTTTTTCGCGCTTTTTTAGTTGTTTTTTTGCTTTCGAAAAGTCTTTTAGGCCTCTTTAGATAGCTTTTATAATACTGCTTTATTGGTTTTCTTGCGTTAGCGAAGTCTATAGTATTATATTAAGTTGTATTAAGCTCTTATTTTTTCTATTATGCTTAATATTATAACTTTCTGTATTATTTTTATTACTTATTATTTTCTTTACTTCTTATTCTTCCTTTTTTTTATTATTTCTACTGCTAGTCTCGGAAATTCCTAGCTAAGAAGTAGGTTATTAGGGTATTTTTGTAATTAGTTTATATAGAAAACCGATAAGCTTTTTTATTTTAGAGGCGTTTTTAACTCGTATACATAGCCTTTTATTTCTTTAATCTTTAAGTATATTTTTGTTAGTTGAAAATCTAGTTTATTAGTTAGTTTGTCTATTAACTATGCTTTTTTGATTATAAAGATTTTGTTTTTTAGTTTAAAATCCGGCCTTTTATAGTATCTATTAGCTTATTTTTATATATGCCATTGTGCTTCGGTTATAGTTTTTTTTTTTATAATATTTGAATATTTTTACATAGTTTTTGCTGCTTTTTATACACTTATTTATAAAAATTGTTTTATTATTAATATTATTATTATATTTATTGTTTTAGTTTATTAGTTTTAATAGGCCAGTAATTGATAGCTAAAGAGTGTTTTATATGGCTTTATATTAATATATTTATATGGTGTACCTATTTGTATTGTATTTATTATTAATAATGTTTTCGATTGATTGTTTTGAAAATAGTTAATAAAAGGCTTTAAATATTAGTTAAAGTATTTGTTTATAATTTTAATTTAGTTAATAGTTTATAAGTAGTTTATTAAAAAAAAGTTTCTATTATATTTTAAGGATTTTATCAAGTTTATTAATAAAGTTTATTATGAATTATAGTCTTTAGTTTATAATAATTTCTTTAAGTAATTTAAAAAGGTAGTATAATCTTTTATAATATAGTTTTATAACGTCTTTCGTTATTATAGTATCCTTATAAGAAATTATTTATATTACTTTATTTAATTAATTAATTATTATTAATATATCATTAAAGCCGTACTTATCTTCTAATATTTTTTTTTAAAATCTATAGCTAAGTTTTATCAAGGTTTTTAGGGGATTAAGATAAGATATAATAATTTAAGTGTTTTATTTTTAATACATTTAAAGCTTTATATATAATATAATTTATTATATATTAACTAATATTTCTAGCTATTTAAAACTATTAATATTACTTTTTAGGTATAGTTTTTATCTTATTATACTTTAAATATATTATTATAATTCGGTTATAGATTTTATATATTATATATTTAGAATATTAGATCGGGTTTTTAAAGATAATAAGGCTTTTTTTTATAGAATAATACGCTTATAAATGTTAATATAAAGGTTTAGTTCTTTTAATATATAGTTATATAATATAACTTAAGTTTTATAGCAATTTTATTTACTATTAATACTTTATTGACTAATGTATATTTAAAGCTTTATAAGAGTTTTTATTCTTTGTTTAAAATAGTTATTTCTATAGTAATAAGCTTTCAAAATTCCTTTTTTTATTTATTTAATAATTATATTGTATTTATCGTATTTTTTTATACTTTGCTAATATAATTTCTTTTTTTTTTAATAGGTTATTAGCTGTTGTATTTTTATTGTTAGATTTATAGGTAATTAGGCAGTTATATTAGTTAAAGTTTTTTATTTATTTTATTTGCTTTTAATTTAATAGGTATTTGGTTTCGAAAAACTTTAATGCTTTGTAATTTATAATAATCTTAAAAGGCGCCTTATACTTATTATTTAACTTGATATATTAAGCCTTTAAATATCCAATTATTATAAAGAGTTCTCTATTATAAATAAAATAATTAAGTTTTATATTTTATATAGTTTTTAAATAGAAATAGATAGGGTATTAAGCTTTATTTTTTTATAGTTATAAAAACATTTTTATTAGGATTTTATTTAATAAATCGGTTTCAATTTTAATCGGTTAGTTCTAATAGTAATATATAAGTATTAAGGATTTTAATAGCTTCTTATTAAAGCTATTAAACATTATTTAATAAATATTAGTTTATTAAAAAGCTTCTCTTTTTTTTATTTAAAATATATAAAGGTTTTATAATACGGTTAAAGTCTTTAATAAAATATCGGTAATAGTTATAAAATCTTAAGAAGGACTATATATTTTTTAAGGTTATAGGCTTTTTTTAATTTTATATTACAGCGATTTTTTCGGGGGTTATTTGTATTTTATTTATGCCGATAATATATCCTAAGAACTTTATTTTTATTATATAAAATTTGTTTTTTTTTTAAGTCGGTTTAGAGCTTTACTTTTAAAAAGCATTAAAGTATTATTCTCATATATTAAATGTATTTTTTTATAGATTTAAAAAAGATTAAGATATTATTAATGTATTTATTATAGAACTCGTTTAAATAGCTTATTAATATATTATTAATATATCGTGAAAATATAATAGGCCCGTTTATTAATTTAAATAATAGTACCTTATATTTATAAGTATTATGATATATTTAAAAGTTGTTAAAACTTATAAATTTAATATTATTTGAAGCTTATAAAAGGCTTAGTATATATTTAGTTTTATAAAGACTTTAATAATATTAATCTTTAATAATATTTTTTTTCGATTAAAAGTAATAGATATCGGGTTTTTTTTATTAATTTTATTAAACTTATAATAATCGATATAAAACTGGAGCTTTTTTCTATTCGGTTTCGGTATAAAGAGTACCGGGGCTATAAATAATGTTTTATTTAATTTAATAAAGCGTTTTTTAAGGTTTTCTATTAAATATTTCTTTATTACTTTAAGCTTTTATAGGCTATGTTTATATAATAGGTTTTAACTTAGGTTTTTTAGTTTTTTTTTTAATAACAATTTAATTACGAAGTTAATACTTATATTTAAAGGCTTTTAATCTGAGTTAACTTTATTAAGAATATTAAAAAGGTTATAGTATTTTTTAGGGATTATATCATAGGTTTTATTATATAGTTTTATATTGTTATATATTAATTATAGCTTTGTCTTTACTTTAATCAAGCCGTTAATTATATTAATACTGGTTATTTAACGATCTTAATTATTTTTATTCATTTCTACGAATTCTAGTAAAAAGCAGGCGTCTATAGTTTTATATATTTAACTAAAGCGTTATTCTTATTATTTTTTATTATTAAACTCCTTTTTGAATATCTGTTAGGGGTATTAGTATTAATCGAAGGCTTTGTTTTTTTAGTTTATGTTTTTTTAGAATTAGAAGTTTTCAAGGGGGCCTTTTTAATTTAAAAAAAGGGGTTTATTTAAAACAGGTATAAAATTATTTTCTCTTTTAAAAATAAAGTATCGGTTATATATATTAATAAATATATCGTTCCTTTTTAATTTTTTTTAATAACTATTTCATATAATATATTAAAGATTAATATTTATTCGTTTTTAAATGCTTTACTTTAAATAAAGAGATCTATTTAAATCGCTTATTCCGTTTATTGTCGGCTTTCTTTATTATAGCTAATAATAATAATAGTATCGAAATCTTTTATTTAATAAATATTTGAATATTTTATGAGTCGGTCTATTATATTAATATTAAGAAAAAGATACCTATTAGCTTCTATATCTAATAATATTGTAATAATATATATTATTTTATAATTACTAAATATTATTTATATCTCTAATTAAACACTTTTAATTAATAAGTTTATAAAGCTTATTTCTTTATTTGTTTTATTTTACCTTAAAGTTTTTAAAAAAAAACTATAATATTACTTAAACTAATTAGTTTTCTGAATTAATAATATCTTTTACTTAATCTTTTCTATTGTTTTTTATAGATTTCCTTTAATAAATTTAAATTATTATAAACCTAACTTCAACTAACTAGCTCTTATTATTTTTTTAGCATCGCAGATATTAGGTAGCTATATAGTTAGGTATCGACTTAAATAGTCGTTAAATATATTTATAAGCTATATATTTAATATAGTTCGACTTAATTGTATAGATTAAACAACTAGTTCGTATAAATTGAATTATATTATTATACGATTATTAACTAAGCTCTACAAGCTTATATAACATAACGTTGCCGCCGCCTATTTTGTCGGGCCTTTACTAACTACATTATTCAGCTAATTAGCTAGCTCCGACTATTTTATATTATCTCCGAAACCTCCGTCTAATCCGCCCTACCGTCTTCTAATACTTTAGATACCGCCCCCCTTTTTAAAGCCGAACTAACTATAATGTTTATTAACCGAATAATACTAGCCGAATAATACCAGTATCTAATTTCTAAGCTTTAAATCCCGATACTTTTTATAAGGTATTACTATGTCTCTATCTCTTTAGTTATTGCCGGCGCCTGGGCCTTATATAGAAATACCTAGTCTTCTTCCGATAATACTTTTATAAATACCTTTATTAAGAAGGCTATTAATATTATTTATTCCTGCCTTATAATATCTTCGAGGCTCGGTTTTATTAGGTTAATTATAATCGCCCGGCTAATAATAATTCTGATTATATATTTATCCGAAAATCCGTTTATAATAACCTTTTTAATTATATTAAATCGGTTAAGCTCGGTCGAAAAGTTTTTACTTTTAAAGTCGGCTATATAATACGAGTTAAACTCGGCGGCTAGGGGTATGCCTTTAGATAAGCACTTATAAGAGAAAGCTAATATTTTATAATTATAATTATGATAATAGTAATAATAATAATAATACTTTTAATTATAGATTTTTTTTTCTTAATAAAGTTTATAATAAATAGTTTAAAATAAAAGAAATAACTATTATATAAAACTAAAAGACCTTTTATATTTATAGCCAGAAGAATTTAGTGTATAAAATTATTTATATAGCTAGATAAAAATTGTACAAGATATAAAAGTTCATTCTTTAACAATCGGCGACGGCGTTATCTATTATATAGATCAAATCGCTTCGAATAGACCTAGGTTTAGAGGCCGGTGTCGTGGGGACGTACCTTTCGATTAGATACCTATTTAAATATTCGACTTGGAGCTTCGTACGAAGTTATTTTTTACTTTTTTAAAAAAAAAAATAGTTAGGTATTTTATAAATAAATACCGCTATTTTGAGAAGAGCTTTTTTATTTTCTTTCAAAAATGTTTTATCTTGAAGTATAATGTCATAGCGCTTTATTAAAATATAAGGGCAGCTTAAATATAGTTTTATATAAAATATAAAGTAGTTATAAGCTTTACGAGCAATGCGTTTTTTTTATTTTAATATATAAGATCTAATATATTAATTATTTTAGTAATAACTTTAATAAACTTTTTAAAATCTATAGCAAGGTTATTATATATTATAGCTAGGTTGCTTTATAATAATAGTATTAGCTTTTTTTTAAACAAGTTTTTTTGATTATTGCGTGACTCTTTATGTTTTCTAGTTAATTATATAAAGTCGTTTTTAAAATAAAGGCATTTATTTCTAAGCTTTATTTTTAATCTTTTATAATTATTATATATTTTATAACTTTAGTTAGGATTATAATATTTTTCTTTTGAATATTCTAGTAAAGCTTTTATTATATTAATTTATAACGCGGTTTTATATAAATAAAGCTATAAGTTATTAGTTATTTAACTATTTAGTTTTATTTCGATACAGGTTTAATCTATTCAATTATTAATAAAGTAGTTTATATTTGCCTTTAATTTATTTTTAATTTGTTAGTATTAAGTTTTAAAAGTAACTATATTTTTTTTAGTTTAATTATAGAAAATAAAAAGGTCTACTAATTTATTTAAGTGCTTATTAGTATATTTAGTATTAATAGATAATAAAGTATTTTAGCAATAGTTGCGGATTAGGTCGGCGATCGTCTCGTTTATTTCCACTACTTTAATAACAAGTTCTTTATTTTCTTCGCTTCAACATATACACTCGCCGACTAATTCGTCTAACTATTCTTCTTCGCCGGGTCTCGCTTCTATACTTACCTACTCCGCTACATTAGCAAAATAGGCGGTCCACTTAAAACTAAGTATTATCTATATAGCTAATAATTTTTTAGTTTAATATATTCTTTTATGGTTTTTTTATATGAAAGTCTTTTTTCGATTACATTATAAACTTATATAATAAATAAGATAATATATTAATAATCTTCTTTTCTAATACCTACTATTAATAAGCTAAGATTTTATTTTTTTAATCATAGGTTAATATTTAACTAATATATTAAGCGAGTTAATAAGATAAGTAAAGGAATCTACCCCTTAAAGCCTTATACTAAGCTATTATTTACTTCTATACTCAAAAACAAATATTTAATTCCGGCTCTTTTATATATTTATACCTTCTTTTTAGGTATATATATTATTTTATGTTTGTATTTATAGTAATTACTTTATAATTAAAAGCTTCGTTTTGATTAAATAATATAACATTACTCTTTCTTCTAATAATTAACGCTTAATGAAAGGATATAATATATATCAGCTTATTTCTATTTAATTATAGTTAATAAAAGGCTTTTTTATAGAAAAAGAGTAATCTAAAGACTATCTTTTTTTTAGAAATTGTTTCTTTATAAAAGAACGACTTTATAAATCTGTATTATCTTGAATAATACCTTATACTTCTCGATTACTATATTTCGAATATATCGATATAATAACTTTAAATATAGCTCATTATAAATATAAATTATTTAATTAATTATAATATATAAGTTAATATTATAGCTATTTATTTTCTAATAAGGCCTTGCCTTATTGATGAATACGATAGTATATTAATAGAAATCTAATAGTTTTCTATCGATTAAATATAAGTAAATTTTTTTTTTTTAAAATGAAAAAGAACTTTATATAAAGCTCTAAGTCAAAAATCTAATCTCTATCTGAACAAAAGGTACGTCCCCACGACATCGGCCTTTAAACCTAGGTCTATTCGAAGCCATTTAATCTACGTAATAGATAGCGCCGTCGCCGATCGTCAAAAAATTAGCTTTAACGTCTTTAATAATTTTTATTTAATTATATAAGTCATTTTATAAACTAGTTATAAATTCTTTTAGCTATAAATATGAAAAGTCTTTTAGTTTTATAAGCTAATTATTTCTTTTATTATAAATTGATATTACCTTTAAACTATTTATTATAAATTCCATCTATAAAAAAAAATCTATAACTAAAACTATTATTATTATTATTATTATTATTATTATTATTATTATTATTATTATTATTATTATTATTATTATTATTA
>WXYE02257040.1:0-16261 GCA_011319275.2 Echinosphaeria canescens | reverse complement strand
TGTACCGAACCGAGGTGAAACGCCTGTGACTGGTTTGTATGACATATGAACCTATTCTATCACACAACCGAACCTAAGTGTTATCTCGCGAACTGACGAGCGAACCAAGCAAGATTTGCCGCCTTGGCTTCTGGGGTGCTGTTGTACAGAATTTCTTCGGTCGACAGCTGTGAACGAAGAACGTTCAACTTTTGCTTGGCCCGATCTTCCATCGCGGCAGCGTGGAATCGAAGAGCGACCATTGCGGCTTGTGAGAGCGGTTCGCTGGCGGGTTTGAGATGTTCTTTTGACATATGTTATCCTAGAAGAAGTCAGTTCGAGTTTTGTCGATCCGACGAATTTCCTTTTGCGCAAAGTTCTTGTAGCAAGCCATCGCGAGACTTGTCATCACGGAAACCACACCCATATCAACTCCGATTTTTCGAGTGACTTCAGCGGCATGAGACCGAAGGGCACAATCGCCGAGCGAACCCATGCATTGAAGGTGTTCGAAGTTAGCGATCATCTCGCGCCTCGTTAGAGGTTTGAGATGGCCAACATACTCGTCGTAGTTGACCATGATGTTAGAAGTTTTCCGTGTAGACCGTCGCCCAAGAAGTCGGAGCGGACAGATCGATTCCGAGTTGGCGGGCATCATCGCGAAGTTCGTCGAGAGCCGAGTTGTGCTTGACAGTGGCCTTGGACTTCGAAGCTCCCCAAACGATTTGGTTCACATCCATGGTCCAGTAATATGCCTTTTGACCCTTCGGCATCACCGTAACTTCCATGTACGAAAGGTAGGATTCCTTACCGATGAGTTCGATGTTTTTGTTGTTGTACAGTCGACGAATGGTATCGTAGAACTTGATTCGAATTTGACTGCCGTCGGGAAGAGTGACTTGATGAATGAATGGCGTCCGACCTTGTTCGAACTTGCCGCTCAGCAAACCGAAGATTTCGTTTTTGGGTCCGGCACTGACGACATTGCCATCCGCATCCAAGGTACGAACACGAACCTTGTCCGAATCGGTTTTGCGAAACGCCTTTTTAAAGGCGACTTCGTCGCGGATCAATTCGATCAGTGCTTCGACATTCATAATGTTCCTTCGTTGTCTGTAGAGTTATTATACCACAACAAGGAACTTTGTACATCGGTTAATTGTAACGAATTTTCAAGTTGTAACGAAGCTACAATCCGAGGTGGTTGGCATACACGATCAGAAGAATGAGAGTGAAGGTTACCAACGTTCCGCCACCCGCACACAACGCGGATCTAAAGATTTTGCCTTCGTTGTAGCACGTCATTGCTTGCCCGCCCAACCACACCGGCGTGAAACACAACACGAGGAGTAGCAAGAGTTGAAGGGCAAGAACCACGGTCACGACAACTTAAACTTGTAGAATCCTTGTCCGGTGGCTTCTTCGTAGAGCTGTCTCATCGTGCGAAGAATCGCTTCGCGTTCTAGTAGAGTGACGCCTGACGATAGTGGATTGTTGTCCTCTTCGGATTTGCTGATCCCAAAGTCATGTCGATAGCGCATTGCCATGGAGTTTAACAATGCGATTGGCGGCTCCATGGGTACGATGATGTGATTATCGATCTTTGTTATGTCTTGAAGATTCATCTTGATTTCAGTTCTACCCAACGATCAATGCCCTGCTTGATAACGGGCTTAAGATCTGATTTTGACATGACAACTCGCTCATCCCAAGCGAGTGATCCATCGTGATTGATTTCGGCAGCACCAGTGGCGCACAGTGCATCCATTATGTCTGCGGTCGCATGATCAAGAGCATCATCATACGACACGTCAAGAAACTCTTCGATCGTCTCAACGGCTTCATCAAGACGAGCTGCCAAAATGAGATTGTCACGAACAACCTCACGAAGGTCATCACGCAAGTCGGCGCACGCTGTGCCAATTGCGATGAATGCGTTTTCCATGTGGCCAACGATTTCGTCGAAGTCGTCGCCAGCATAAACTTGCGCGGTCTTGTCACCAATGAGTCCGCTTGTGACATTGTGAAGAATGTCACGAAGGTGCGCGAGTTGTGCCTCGGTTTCAGGTGTCTCGAGGGGTCGAGTTTGAATCTTTGCCATAGTAAGCCTTTAACACGTGCTGTCCATACTCCTCGGAAAGGCGCTGTAGGACTGGTTCGAGTTTAAGCAGCGCAAAACCGAGAATGTTGAAGAGAACAACCCAACCAAGAAGGATTGCTGCGTTTTCGATGTCACTCATGCTTGTAAACTCCAGGATAAAATCGATCAAAACATTGAGGCCAGTTTGTCGCAATGCAACTTTGTGCCTCTTCAATATCTATACGACCTAGGCACACTTCTTTGCGTAGCCTAACTTCCAATCGTGTCTTGCTAAAAACATTTCGATCCGCACCGTACTCATGCGGCCAAAGATTCCCGATGTCGTTCGATCCACCAATGCTCAGCGGAATCAGATGATCGATCTTACAACCACCCTCGCATTGATTCTTATCCACACCATAGTTGCGATAGACTCGCTTGATGGTTGTTTGCGTCACGTGTCGACTACGCTCCGGATAGCCGTGTTCACAAACTTCTTCGGTGTTCGTGGAGGCCACAACCCCAGGCGTCATTGACGGATTCGGCAAATACGAATACCGACCCTTTGCGCTTACCGTGCCGCTCGCCAGCAAAAGACAAAGACTGATGCCGACCCAAAGGATCATGAGTGCAATCAACGATTGCCTCGACATGTTTGGTTCGCGAAACAGCTTCAAAATTTTAGCCCCTAACATGAGAGTGACAATGACAAGCGCAAAGTAGATCAGAATCATTTTAGGTTGCAATGAAGCCTGTCTTAAGCTTCGTTCCAGGTCGAGACAAATCTAAAAGTTGCTTTGCTTCGTGAGGTTCGATTTCGTTCGGGTCCACGGGTTGAAAGCGCTCAATGAATGCCTGATCCTCAAGATTGCCTTTGAACCCAACACCACAATAGGCAATCTGTCCACCATTGTTCTTGGTGACGACGAGGTACTCGTTGAGTGGCTCGTTCAGGTACAGTTGACCTTCAGTGATGATTGGTGCTCTTGTTTGAATCATTTGTACTGCTCCATGCGAATATACGGTTGACTTGATGATAGTCTCAAGTTAAATCAATTCTATCATCTTATCAACCATTTGTATACTGCTATTATGGCAGCGGTGCTGGGTAAACTAGATTACCGTCCTCATCAACCTCGTTACTTTTAACTGTGTAGAAGGTTACGGTTGTCGAACCCGCGAGCGCGCCACCAGCATTGATTCCAACGATGATGTCAACCGAAGTCTCATTGACCTTCTGCGCGGTTAGCGTCAGAGTCGTTGAACCAAGGGTTTGCTGCGTCAGCATCTTACCAACCGGAGTTGCGTTCCACACGCCAACATTCGAATTTGGCTTCGTGATCGTCAGCGGCAGACTTGCACCAAAGATGCGAGTCTTGTCGGCTGTGATCGAGAAGATCGAGGTTGCGTTAAGCAACGAGCGAAGGTTCGTGTCAGCTGCGTTAGATCCGCCAGCGTGCTGAACCTGAATGTTCAGAATACCGCCAGAGGATAGAAAGCGAGCGCGCTCACTTGCGTTCGCAAAGTTGTAGCGATAGGTAATGTTGCCAGTACCAGAAGCAAGCTGAACCGTTTGCGTGTTGCTAACGATAGATTGCAGCTCAGGATTCGTAGAGTAGATGCCAGACGCACCATTGACGCTGCGAAGCGAGAAGCGATTCGCAATGGCCGCGGACAACGCATTGATCGTTTCGGTGAAGTTCTGAACTTGCGTGATCAGACCAACGCGTCGACGTGCTCGGCGAGCTGCGGTTGGATAGCGAACATCGGTAACCGGAAGCGCTGTCAATGAAGCTGGAGCTTGGCGGCCGTCTTGAACAAACGGAATTGGGCTGATCGACTTGACAAACGACTGTGGAACTTCCAAACGATTGATGGCGTACTTTGCTGCGGCGAGCAACGCATCCCAGTCTTGTGAGTTTGGCTCAACCTTAAGGTGAGTTGTCTTCACGCCAAGCATTGGAACACCGTGCGCCCACATCATTGCATTCTTCGTTGCAGGGAACGTAGCATTGGAGACATTATCGGCTACAAAGCTCGAGAACGTTCCGATGATGAACATCGTTGCAGTTGGCGTGAAGTTCGTCCAAGTTGGTGAAGCATCGTATTGCCATTGTCCGCTGTCGAGACGCTGAACAAGATTGTATGGACGGCTCCCAAGAGTTGCCGCACTGTCATACATGATGTAGACATCTTCGCCAGCATTCGTTGTGTCAAGCACGCCAGCTGGAACGGTTGTCAAAACACCATTCAGATAGATTGTGCCGGCTGCAGATGGCGTTGGAACACCGACTGCGGCACCACCAATGGCACCATCATTTTGCGATGAGCTGTCGGCAAACAGAAACAGCGTGTTGCTCAATGCTTGCTTTGTGATTTCAAAGTCGTCGGCTGTTGATGTCAGAACATTGCTGTCAAGTTCAACGGCTGCGATGGCATCGTACTTGCGACGAAGATCTAGATCAAGAGCACCAAAGTCGGTCAGATTACGAATGGCACGACCAATTGCGCCCGAGCCGTATGACGAAACGGATTCGCCGGCGATTTGCTCAACGAGCTCACGAACAGCATCGTACTCATCACGACCACCGGCTACCTCAACGATAGGATAGATTTGCTCCCACCCGCCAATTGTTGTTGCGGTTGTTGGATAGCGACCAAGGCCAGTGAAGACGTGCAGCACGCCAGTTGCCGAGCCAGTTCGTTGAAACCAAATGTCGCCGAGTGCGGCTGGCAGCGGTGGATCCTCGTCTGTGTCGGTGATTTGAATACCGCCAAGCGACTTCCAAGTGCGTGGTGAATTGTCAATGAGAACCTTAAGGGTTAGCGTCGACGTGTCGTACCAATTCTGTCCAATCGTTGGATTGTCAGGCTCGGTTGCCGAGGCAAAGTTCTCGAGAATGTGAAGAAGGTTTTCTTGCTGTGCTGCACCGTAGTTGGCAGCACCCTTACCAGTGAAGGTCAGCGATGTGCGACTTGTCTCAGCGGTGCCTGGATTGACAACGATGGGCGCCTTGCTAACCACATCAACGGATTGATCCGTAAACGAAATATTGTACATGATTGTTCCTCGTCGGCTGGGGATGAAGGTGCTTCGGGCCGACTATCAATCGAAGCTCTGTATTTACACAAAGCCGAAGGGCTCCGTACGGAGCCCTTCTTTATGGTATGTACTTCTTATGAGGCTTGCTGTAGCACTGCTGGCTGATTGAAAGCGTGGCGACGAGCAGTTGGCTGTCGTAGCGCACGTTCTTCAGGAGCATCAACGAGTTGGAGAATTGTCTTCACAATCTCCGAACGGACTACATCGCTATGACCGAACTCAATTACATTGATCTTAGACGACTTGCCTTTCAACTTACGAACTGCCCACTCCAATCCATTCTCCGGAACACCGCGCAAGTCCGATTGTGTCACGTCACCGTTGACAACGAATTGCGAGTAATCGCCGATACGCGTGATGAACAGCTTCATTTGTTCGATTGTCGTATTCTGAGCTTCGTCAAGAATGACATACGAGTTTGTGAATGTACGACCACGCATGTAAGCAAGAGGAGCGAACTCAATCTTACCAGTGGATGGATCCAAAAGCTTCTTAGCCATGGTTGGTCCAACGAGGTCATTTAGCGCATCAAGGAGCGGGAGGAGATACGGAGAGATTTTCTCTTCGAACGTGCCTGGCAGGAAACCAAGCGATTCACCAGCTTCGACGATTGGTCGAGTGATGACTAGACGAGAGACGTCATTGTCGAGGAGCTTTTGAACACCGGCAGCCATAGCAAGGAAAGATTTTCCAGAACCGGCTGGTCCAACGCCTAGCGTCAGATCGGCATTATTCAGCGACTCAAGATAGAATTCTTGAGAGACTGTTTTCGGAGTTACACGAGTACGTAGCTTGATAGACTTTGGTCCTTCTTCATTAATTGGTTGTGGATACTTTTGCTTGGTCAATGCGAGTCTTCTTCCCATTCGATCCTCCTACGGATAGATGAGCTTGATGATACCACGAACGATGCCGTGGTTGCGGTCCAATCAGAGGGGCTGAGTTTGGTGCTGCGGAGTCAATAGACTCCGCCATATGTAGGATATGCCCTTGATGGTTCTTAGAGTCGAACTTAAAAGTACGAGTCATAAGGCTGTCAGTCTTGCTTGCCTAATACAAACTTCGTCCAGTCCAGCAATGAGGTCTGCGAAGAAGCCAAGGCGCTTTCGCCAACGCGAACGCAATCCTTTAGGTACGTGGCAAGTGTTACTTGATCTTGAGGTGTTAGCGACTTGAGACCTGACACAACGGCTGTGCTTGTCGCATTACTACCTTGCGAGATAGGACCTTCGAGATTGAGGGTCGTCTTCGCTCCATTCTTGAAATACTCAGCCAACCAGCCAAGTACAAAGATCTGATACGAGTTCGTCACCTTACCATCACGAATAATCTCGTCCAGAGTCATGACGACTGGGACAGGTCCTTGACCTTCGAGAACGGCTTGGTGAAGTTTCATTTGGAACTCTAAATTGTTAGCTGACCTATTTAGCTGCTCTCAACTCAAACGTGAGCAAGTAAATAGAACATCATGAAGGAGATACGCATGTCAGATACAGAACGCTTTGTAGATCAAGCCGAGAACCCAATTGCTCCAATGAACACTTGGCCTGACCTAACCATCAATCAACTCATCGATACCAAGGTTCAGCTTGAAGACAAGCTTTGGGCCTTTCGAAACAATCCGGCTATGGTCAAGGTTCTAAAGCCGTCGATCGATAATATCACAGCTTTGATCGCGGAGCGCGCACTTTCTTGATCGATGGAATGTCGGCGTACTCGACGACGTGATCAATCAATCCATACTTCTTGCACTCGGCTGGCGTTAGGTAGCGATCGCTCGGTCCGAACAGGACGTCCTTGATCTGCTTCTCGGTCATTCGAGTGTGACGCTTGAAGTGCCGCATGAATCGATGCTCTTGCAGCTTGTGACCGACCTGAGTTGCAATCAGCTCGTGTTGCTTGCCGCTGAAGTAGCCAGCAAATTGATGAGCCATCACCTCTGAGTTTCTGGTGAGGGTTCGGAGACCGTGCGTGCCGGCCGAGACGAGCAGAACACCCATCGAGCAGATGGTACCAACGCCGACCGTTGCAATCGGCAGTCGTGATGTTTCCATGACGTCGATCAGAGCAAAGCCGTCGGCGCACTCGCCACCGCCTGTATTGAAGAAGATCGTCAGTGGCTTGATGACTGGCTGAAACAAATTGCGTTTCAGAACAAATTCACAAGCGGCGTGAGACGTGTCTGCGTTGACGTCACCAAAGAACAAGTGTGCTCCAAGCGACTCCAGACTTACATCATCATACCCACTCTCCGCTTCGCAGGAAGAGTCGTCGTCTGATCTACTGCTCATAAAAACTCCGTGGTGTTCATAAAACACCTGAAGTATTTAGGCGGCAAGACGGACTTACAGGCTCAAATTTTCCGCATCAGGAAACGCAAAAAAGGAACCAAAAGGTTCCTTGAATGAATGGAAAACGAGCGGTTTTAGTAGTAGCCTAAAGTTCGGTGCTGAATTCGTTCGTAGACCGACTTCTCTTCGCGTCTGAACATTGCACTTGTATCCTTAGCATGAAGCATTTTTTGAACCTTAGGATCATATACCGGTACCCCGAGCCGTCGAGCAATCTGCCTCTTTGCCTTCTTGAGTTCGTAGTCAAATCGACTGCCAGGATTCTTGCGCTGAGACATTGACTTCGCTGCCGCCGCAAGCTTCTGACGATTGCCCTTACGACTTCGAATCTCTTCCTCGGAGCACTGACCTTCTTGCATCATCTTATGAAGCAAAGCTCGCTCAGCCTTGTTTGGATAGTGAGGTGCATTCGGGCCTAACGGTCGACCAACCTTTCGACCGGACACGTACATTTGACGCTCATCATCCCACTCTTGATCGTAAATGCTCATCTCATTCCTTTTCGATCACAACTCGAATCCGTTTACCCGGAATAAAGTTTTTCAATTGAAAGCAGCCAACTGGTAGCTCGAGAATCATTGGCTCAGCCACTAAATCCTTCTCGAGCTGAAGGGTTACTTTTACATGGTCGTACTTTATCCCTTCAGTAATGCTAACCACTTTGCCCCAGAGGTTGAAAATGTAATCGTCATCATTCATAGATCGCTCAACTCAACTTCGATCGGAGCAGCTTCGTTGTCCTCGTTCTGAACAGCGGTCGGAATTACTTCCAGACCCCAGTCAGTCTTCAGATGATTCTTGACGTACCAATCGTACCAGTTCACATCATTGCCACGGAACAGTCGCATGATCTGACCGAAGAATCGATGATCACGAAACTTCAGCGCCACATCCTTGACTGTCATGTTTTTACGACGAGCCAGCTCGACAACAAGCTCAGCCGACAATCGCGCATTGGCAATGTCATGATGAATCTTTCGTTCAACTTGAACGATCGGATCCGGTGACCGACCCGTCATCGCAAAGGCAGCCTTCAAGTCGTCCGACTTCTCCTCACAAACCGTCCGAGCCACATCGCGCCAACGCGTGAAGGTAACCGAGTGATGCAAGTCGCAGTACCACTTGGTCTTGATCTTCCACATCGAACCTTGCTCGGTTTGAATGATCCAGCCCTCAACGCCCTCCTTAGTCTTTGCCAGTTCAAGCAATTCGCGCGGATGACGAAACTCGTCGATCAGGTTCGGTACGACCGGGAACGGACAATGATCCTCGTACGTCTTCATCACACGCCAGCCGAGATACTCGCCGGTTTCGTTGTGACGAATTTGCAGCAAAGTCAACTCGTCCTTGTCATACGACAGCACGATCGGGAAACGCGGCGAAGTCCATTCGAAAGTCGGCGTGTGACCCTGCATCAGGATTTCACGAACCCACTCGAGCTTTTTCGGATCCGCATTCAGAAACTTGGTAGCTTCGACTGCTTCATTGGACGTGAAGGTCTTCTTCGTCTTGCAAACGATCGAGCCGTCCGGCAACATCACCGGCGTGATCATCGATCCATCGCGCTTGTCCATGATGCGCGAAACCATCGGCCACGGGATTTCATCGGCCTGAGTTTGATCGTTCTCGCCTACGTTTTGGAACTTATGAAGTGTCCGTGCCGCAATGTTACCCAGTTGGTCGAACGTGATACCTCGGCATTCTTTGTACCAGTCTTCGTGCTCGCCTCGGAAGGTGTCTTCGTCTTGCAACATGTAGCAGACGACCGTAAAACCGTTGGACTGTTCAGCCACTCGGAATTGCGGGTTGTGAACAATGAACGGAAGTAAATCATTGAGATGAGTGATTACGGGAAACATTTTAGTTCTCGTTTAGATGTCGTAGAACGGATTCGAGTTGTGCGATGGTGACTTGCAACATCGAATCGGTTGCGTTGTCAACTTCTCGATTTTCCAATCCAGCGTTGCGAATGTTTTGCAACATAACCGTGTCGGCTTTGATCAGCATTTCGAGATGCTCTTTAGCTGATTGGACGCTCACGACGAACCTTTCGTTGAATCCATGGCCAGAGTAAGCAGACCGGTGACAGAATAACAACCGACACGACAATCGATCCGAGCGCGGCGGCAGCTAAGCTTGCACAGCCGATCAAGGCCAGCTTGTCTTTGATCTTTTGCTTCACGATAGATCGGTCAGAATCTTTTTCAGCTCGACGAGATTGACTCGAAGGAAGTCAATCGTGGCCGTCAAAGCCATCACGTCGGCCGTGTTGCCCATGACTTGAGCCGCACGCAAGTCGAACTTAAGTTGTTCAAGCAACTTATGCTTGCCTTCAATCGTTCGTTGAAGATTCGCTTTGACCGCGAGAACCTTCGACTCGAGTTTGACGTAGGTGTCCATAGATTCCAACACGTTGATTTCAGTCATGGAAAGCATTCTTGAGCCTAATAACAGTTCGATACTTCCGACCCGCATCGGTGCGATGAGAAGACTTCGAACCTTGGTAGAGGTGTCCGTTGATGAATCGGCAAACTGGGCCGGGGTATTGGTAAGGGTAAAGGTTGCGAACCGCCACGATGCGAGCTTCGTAAAGCTTGTCACGAATCGGCATCTTGTAAGGTAGACTACGCATACAACTTCCTTTCGTCACGCTTGATCACGCGCTTGTTTTGAGCGTGCGATCCCGACTTGCGGAACTTGACAGCCGCAATCAACGGATTGCGAGGCTTCAAATTTTGAACAACAATCTTCATTTTAGTCTCGGTAGAACTTGGTCCAACGAACATAGCCAACTCGTTTGTCGCCTTGTTTAATCACGACTTTCATGCCGACAATCCAAAACAAGGCGAAGACTAGCGCGAATCCGACCAGCCAAATTGCCGTCAATGTCCAAGATACGACCAGAAACAAGAAGACGAAAATGATCTTCAGAACGTATCCGATTGCAAGGAAGAAGTCAGCAATTTGTTGAGACATAGCAGTTCTCCATTCGATAGATCTATTATAACTCGACCTACGAATTTGTAAACTGCTAAATTGTAACAGGCCTACAACCTGTAACGATTACCTGAAATAGTGTATCAGATTAAAGTTGAGCGCCAATGTTAGGGCAACATTGAGGAGAAACGAGACTCCAACCGCGATGCGGAGCTGGCGAATGTTTCTGTTTTGCTTGGCGTCTTGATCGTAGATGGCCGCGTTCAATGATGATTGAACTTTGCCGATCTGTTCAGCCGTGACTGTGTCGTCGCTATAGATCTTCATGTTCTGCCTTATTCGTATATGATGTCGCCCTTAACAAGCTTGACGAGGCTCTCGACTTTGCGAGCAACCTTCTTGATTGGCTTGATAGGAGAAACGTATGACTTTGACTCAGACAATGCCTGATCAAAATTCTTAGATGCGATTGAGTTGATGTCGGCAATGTTAACGACAATCTTCTCGGTGACTTTGCTCTTCGCCGGAAAGCCGGTTGTCAGCGTTGGCCAGGTCTTCTTGACTGGCTTGGTTGAAGTTTCGGCTAGCTTGTCAAGAGCAATCTCGACATCGGACACAACACCTTGCTTCTTCGTTTCTTCGGCAGCGAATTGCTTGAGAATACTGACCTTTGGAAGAACCTTGTTCACAGGTGGAATTGGTTCGAACTTCTTTTCAGGCTCAATTGGCTTGACGTTCGGAACGGCTGGCGTTTCGTGTACAGCGTCTGGTACAACGATGTCCTCAAGCTCTTCGTAGTCAGGCAACGATGAGTGTGCCATGCCGGCTGGTTCTGGCGAAACGGCAGGCTCTGGAGCAACGTGCTTAAGAATCGAAACGCGCTTGTGAATTGGCGTGAACAACCGATTGTTGATGACAACTTCAACTCGAAGGTCAACGCTGTCCGGTGCGCCCTCTGGCACCTCAATATCCGCTTGCCAACCCTCACCAACTTGACGGGCAACATAGCTCAGCTCAGGCGTCGTGCCGAGAATGACACGAACCGTTTGAGGTGTTGCTGAGGTTCCCATCACATTGACGTTGAAGGAAACTGTTTTTGATGAGCCGGCTTGTAGCATAGGTGTTAGATGTTGAGGTCAGTGATATTTATGACAATCTCACCAGCATCTCGAATGTCGCTGAACGTAAGGTCGGTAACCGAAACGAAGTCGAGCTGTGCTTGAGCCGTTTCGATTGTGTGCGAACCTTCGAGACCCATGATTGCGGCCGTAACGGTGATCTCGGTTTGCTCGTACGGAATTGGCTCTCGATCGTCGATGTCCCAATTTGGACGTTGATAATCTTGCCATGGGAAGTTATCACGAGAAGCATGCGATGGTCCAGCCACTGGCGGAACAACCACTGGTGGCACAACGATCGTTGGATGCAGCTCTTCAACTAAACGATTGAACACCAACGCGCGACGTGGCGAGCAGAACGCGTCCACAGAAGCTGATGAGATGGTGCAATAGTTAATTGACATTTAGCGACGAACTTGGTAAACGATTTCGAAGTCAGGGCAATCGTAAAATAGCTGAGGTGTCAGATTCTTGTTCTTGACAATCATGGCTTCAAACTGAGCAAAGTTCTTCGCGTAGTTTGGAGTTGCCATCAGTGCAGTGCGAACGAGCTCGACGCAAGACAGTGCATTGTCATTGGCAATATCGAACAGAGTATCATACGGCTTGCCGACTTCTTGCTTGCACTTATCGAGGGCTGCGGTCCATTCGGACACATCCATCGAAACAGGCTTGAGCAAGCAAACAGCATTCACGTCGAATGTTTCATCGAACGTAGAGTACTTAACGCCAGAACCAATTGCCTCGACAAGACGAAAGTCGGCAGTGCCATTGACTTCGTCTTCCAAGTTCATGAAAGCGTGCGACCAATAGGACCACTTGCGTGTCAGAACAAAGTCGGACAGGCCTGTGAAGAAGGTCGAAAGGTGATTGCGACGACGAGTAAGAATGATGTAGTAGTTTGGCTTCAACATCAACTTGAGCGTCTTGACATCTGACTCATAGAGCGGTGTCTTAAGAACCCAATGGACCTTACCAATCCCGAGAACAATCTTACCCCAAAGAGAGTCCAACTTAAGTTTCATCTGGGAAAACATGGCCGATACTTTCATCATAGGTTAGGGGCCAACCGGTCTTATACTCATAAGACCATGGGGTTGGTGAAGCTTCCATTCTAGCACGATGATTTTCTGCAACCGCAAAAACTGCCGGATCAAGAGCTACAGCTCCAAGGAACACTTGCATTGCGAGCGTTGGTGTCATTGGAACGAAAGCACCTGACATTGTCTTCCACATAATGCCTGGTGGCAAGTTGGCGCCAAGCATAACAAGGGCGATTTGCTGAGTACGAGATGGTTGATCAGAGTGAAACCAATAGTTGCCAACGTGAGAACCGCCTAGTGATGTTCGAAGATCACGCTCGGCCTTAATCAAATCCCACATTCGAGATTTGGACAGTTCAAGAACCTTCGTGTCCAAATCTTGCTTTGATGGAAGTTGCAATGATCCAGGAAGGGTAATCAAATCCTCATAAGCGGGGCCTTGCGCAGAAGCAAGAACACCTGGAAAATACGTTGTGATGACCTCAATGTATGATGGAATTTGCATTATGGAATCATCTCCAAAATTCGCCATTCGGTTGCCATGCTAGTACCAAAGTTGATGGTACCACCGGTCATTTGATTGAAGCCAACTGAAACCGCAGTATTAGCCGTTGAAAGATATGGAATCAATCGAGCTTGAATCGTGAGGGCAGCTGTCGATGTGACTGGTACAACGGCTTGCAATGCCACGTTGTAATGACCAGCTGTCGCCGTTGCTGGGATTACTGAGACGGCGGTGGTGCCAATGCACGTCGTACCGTTAAAGATTGCAATCAACAAATTACGAGCAGAGCCGGCTGTGTAGACTGTAACCGTAAATTGAATGACTAGATTCGATCCAATCACAAGTGGTGTGAATGGTGTGGTCCACATCTGAAGACCTTCGGTCGACAACGGGACAGTGGCTGTGGTCTTTGTTGTAACTGATGCTGCGGTTCCAGCAATATTGCCGGACAGAACTTGAACAACTCGATTTCCTGGAATCCAAGCACCGTTGGAATAAATCTCAGGCTCGGCATTGTCCGTATTGTATCGTTGGACACCGACTGTTGGCGTTGTTGGACGTTGAGCTGTGGTGCCCTTTGGCATCAAAAAGCCGGCAGTGCCAGGCAAAATGATGTTGCTTGCTAGACCAATCGATGGTGCTGCGTTTGTACCGCCAATAGCGATTTGGTTTGCAGTTCCAGTTAAGACGCCTTGCAAAAGACCAGTGACCTCGGTAAGGACAAGGTCGCCGTTGACATCGGGTGTGTCAAAGAACGATAGTGCGCCTAATGTATTTGTGCTCATGGGGAAATAGGAGGTCGAATGTTTGCATTCACAGGTGTGTTGCTATAACTGTATTTAGGTGCAGCGCCCGCACCCGTCATCAGCAACGGAGCTCCGTTCCCGGTGTAGTCAACCACTGAGGCTACGCTAGTTCCTTCAACGCCTTCGTCAAATTCGTAGTAAGCTGTCAAACCATTCCAGATTCCGTGTCGACCACCACCTGCATTGAAGATCGTTCTAATTTCATCAGGCAACAATGTTCGACTATAAAGCATGTAGCAATCAACGTAATGATTGTCAGTCTCGTTCGCACCACCGGCCCAGAAGCCGTTGATGACTACGTACTTCAGAATGCCCGGATTCTGAGCTGTCGTATTTGTGGCCGCAAGCTCGCCGTTGACGTAGATCAGGTGCGTTTGTCCATCCCATGTGTAGCAAACGTTGATCCAATTATTGTTCGCGGCCAAATTGAAGTCGTTGACTGTTGTGGCGAGCAAAGCGCCGCCGTATGTCCACACCGAGATTTCACCTGAGCCAGACGAAGTTCCGATTTGCAGGGCTGTCGTTGTCTGAGTTGGAGCTGTCGAGGTGTTGAATGCCGAAGCCGGAATCACACCCCAAGTTCCCATTGCACCCAAAGCATTACCGGTTTGCCAGCTCAGAACGCAAGTACCCGTACCGCCTTGGTCATAGTACTCAACAGTGATTGCAACTTCTTGACCAGCCGTATACGATTGCGGCGCTGTCGAATCATTGGTGGTTGCTGAGTGGTCGGTCCAGTTGTTAATGACTTGAACGCCATTGACCGTGACACGAACACCATCATCCGAAACCGTTCGAAAGTAATAGTAAGCCGAGGTTGTTGGAATGGTAATGTAACCAGTCCAACGAATCGAGTAAGCTGTGCTACTCACTCCAGGGGCCGGAGTTCCGCCAGCAACCAGCGTATAGTTAATGTTGGCATCGTTGCGAACAATCGTTGGCGGTTCGGTCAGCGTCTTATTGTTGTAGTACGTTCCAACAATACCCTAAGTACGAGATGCCGGACCATAGATGCCGACAAATGACTTACGACCGCGAACGGCAGTTGTAGCGCCCCAGTTCGAATTGATCCAAACGTTGACGCTAAAACCTTGCTTGTTTGCCACCGCCAATGCAGGTGGAAGTTGCATTGGCACGTTGATGGTTGTTGCCGTGTTGATCAGTTGTGATGCAGCACCCGCGACATTTTGAACAGCCATTACGCAAACTCAAAGGTTGTTTCAGCAAGCAGGAACGCGTTAGGGTAAGAGGTGCCTGAGGTAACCGTTGCTCGACGAACAACTTCGAATTGATATGTCAAGCCTGGGACCAGACCCGCCAAAGATACCGGTGCCGATTGCAGAAAGTATTGAAAGTAGATGTTGGTTGGAATGTTGATCACGTTAAGATCAAGCGGACCAACCCAAGCACCAACTGCGCCATTGTTGTTTAGAGCACGCCAATAGATTGAGAACTGAACCGTGTTCGCTGCGGCCGGGGCTGTGATTGGCCGACCACGAATACGGAATGTGACAAGCGTTGAACCACTTGGAACCGTAGCCAGAAAGCCGACCCCAGTTGCCGTGCCAGCCACGAACTGACGAACGTTCATTGCCGGGAAGGTTGGATCAGTAATAACTGGCGCGAAGGCATTCACAGCCCAGTCAGCATTGTTTGGCGTGTCAAAGGTCCGCCGGACCCCGCGCGATCTCGCTGGGGCTGCCGGGGCTGCGCCCCGTCGGCTGACCGCGGTGCTCGTCGTCCTGGCCGGCGCCACCGGCACCGGCAAGACCGGGCTGTCGCTCGACGTCGCCGAGGCGATCGCCGCGACGGGCCGTACGGCCGAGATCGTCAACGCCGACTCGATGCAGCTGTACCGCGGCATGGACGTCGGCACCGCCAAGCTGCCGGTCGCCGAGCGACGCGGGGTGCCGCACCACTGCTTCGATCTGTGGGACGTGACCGAGACCGCGAGCGTCGCCGTCTACCGGGATGCGGCCAGGGCGGCGATCGGGGACATCGAGGCCAGGGGCGCGACGCCGATCCTCGTCGGCGGGTCCGGGCTGTACATCGAGTCGGTGACCAGGGAGCTCGAGTTCCCGGCGACGGATCCGGAGCTGCGGTCGCGGCTGGAGCAGCAGGCCGAGGCGATGGGCGCGGAGGCGATCTGGCGTCGGCTCGCCGAGCAGGATCCCGAGGCCGCGAGCCGGATCCACTCGGCGAACCTCCGCAAGGTCGTCCGCGCGCTCGAGGTCGTCATGCTGACGGGCAAGCCCTTCTCCGCCTCCAACCCCGACACCGCGCCGCTGTGGCGCCCGGCGGCGCGCTTCCTCGTCGACGTCGGCAACGAGCACCTGGCC
>WXYE02256934.1:0-16271 GCA_011319275.2 Echinosphaeria canescens | reverse complement strand
GGCGAGTGCTTCGTGTTCGAGGGTATGCTAAGTGTAAGCATACCAAACGCAAAATATGAAAAAAAACATCCGAGGATTAAACTTATAATATAAACTACATTTTTAATGGCCATTTCTTTTCGTTTTAATTCGAGAATATTTTTTTTATCTCGTCACTTGTTAGTTTCTTACTCTGACCATCTTTCATGCCATTTAAAACTCCTATTATCTTATTAGTTACTTCTGCTGATGTTGCTTCATCTATATTCATATGATCCATTTTTTCCCCATTATAAGAATCCTTTGCCTTATCATGGTTATTTACTTTAGCTTTTCCATTACTCTTATTTGCTGCTCCAAAAGAACCGGTAGGGTCTGTTATTTTTGTATTATCCTCAAAATAATTGTCATTCTCTTCGACATTATCACCAACTGTTCTATCGACATTTTTACTACCCCAGCCATTAGCGGCATCTATTGTAAAAAGATTTTGTACTTTAATGCCTGCTTTTTCTAAGCGTTTAGCGAGATGATTGGCAAGAACTCCACCATAGCTATATCCGTATATTATTACCTTACCATCCGGACTTTTATTATTATTGGCAATAATTTGATCATATGCAGATTGAGTAGCAGCGTCTTTTCCTATATAATACAAGCTAGAATAAGCCATTGTAGTCGCTCCATTACGATGAGTATTAATGGCATTCGTCATCTGCGTAAAAGTGCTCGTATTTCCGTGACCGAAATTGGCCCCTGAAAACAGTATTACTATATCTCCTGGATCGCGGCCTTTAATATCAACAAACCGAAGAGGATTATTAAAGCCATAAGCGTATGGGCTTATTGATTCATATTTCTCGACATGCGGATCTATTGTATGCCATCTACCTATCTGTGCATCGTACATTCTAGCACCGTAATCATAGAGTTCAAGGCCAGCTCCGTCTGTAAACTCCTTATCTTGTTTTTCTTTACCGTTATAGAGGTTCTTATTCTCCATTCCGCCCAGTGCTTTGGAACTGATCCCGGCCATCGTCAACCCGAATGGATAATAATGCGTCTCCTCCCGCAAAGGTCCCTCCCTATGCTCCACACTCAAATTATCAAAGAACACCGGCCAATTTTCTGTCTCATTCGACACGTAAATATACAAATATCCGCTCTTTTCTATTGAAATAGTACTGGCCAAGGTCTGAATTTCATCTGGTGAACTTACTGGGATGCTCCCAGACTGAAACGTCCCGTTACCTTTGAACTGATCATTAATAAATATCCAGTTAAGAGAAGCTTTGGGCTTACCATTGGGAGTCCAGTCGTGGTTGTCTTTAAATCCATGGATTGCGCTGGATAGCATATTACCCCAGGAATAGTAATTATTCGAAGGGTTAAGCCCCTTACTGATACCTGCATTTCCCTGCAAAGCCTTGGTGATGCCATCGTAGAACATCCAAAACCTTAGGTCATTTGTCCAGTTGCTGCCAATGATTACACCGGGTCGATAAAATGTTTTTACACCTATATCCAGCTCATCTCCAGCCATTACTTTTAAAAGAATAGATGGTCCAACGGCGTGGTTCTCGCCCGTAATACGTGAAAGCTGATTATTGGCCGTACTGGAAGGTTCCGGATAACCACCCGGAACGGTGGATTTGTGAACAGCGTATTCCTGGATGTTTGCAAAAAGTTTTGTTTCTGTAACCCGGTTCTCAACTTCCATAGTAGCTATGTAATTAGCCGTCTTCTTTTCATCCGTCAATACAGTTCGAATATTGCCTAAATGGTCTTTCAAAAAATAGTCATAATCCAGATGGGCAACGTTATTTCCAAGGGCCGGGGTTAACCTTATACGGCCTTCTTCCATCCCTATATGCTGTAATTCAGCATTTTGGTAAACACTTCCTCCGATATAGAGAGTTGTAGTAATTATAGGAGTGGATGGAGTATTATCTGTAACGACCTTTTTCAGCTTATTTCCGGCAGCATCATAGGTATATTCAATTGAACCTTTGTCCGTAATGATGATCTGGGAAGGCAGATTCAAATGATTGTACGCTATTGAGGCAATATCCTTATTTTTATCGTACAGGAGGTTACCATTTATATCGTAATCATAATCATCCTCAGATCTGTTTTTATCGGTAAAGTCACCTGACTTGCGATCCGCATCCTCAATGGAGCTACTTTCTGTTACCGCCAACAATTTATTGCTGTTAGTCTTATAAGAGTAAGTCAGCTCATCCAAGGGTCCACTGGATGCTCCGAGCAAGCCCATCTGATTCATGGTTTTAATGTTGCCGTTTGCATCGTAGGAAAGGTTGCTGACACTAAAATCTATGTTGGCCTGTTTATTAAATTCATTGTCAGTATATTGATTAAAATCTGCGGAAATTAACCTCTGAGCAACATCATAAGTGAAGTCGTATTTTCGCTTCTCACCATCACCTTTACTTTTCCAGACTGTTCCGGCGATATTTCCATTATATTGCGCCTGTATATATTCTGCCTGACCTACAAGGCCGTTAGCCTCACGATCATATCCGAGATCAAAGCCAAAATAATTATCGTCATTTGCATCCCTCGCATAGTCCCTATTTACACCCAAATGCCAACCTTTTATATTATAATCAAAGGAAAGCGTTTCCAATGGATCTTCTGTAAAATTGCCATTATCATCTCTTTTCCGGCCAATTAACTTTTTATTTAGCTGACCAAGTTCATCATATTTATTTTCCACCACTACCTTCCAATCAAGCGGTACACTGCCACTATTTATTTCAGAACTTGCTACCTTTTTTTCAATCTTCGTAAGTCTCAAAAGATCATCATAAGTCAATTTAGAGAAGGTCAGTGTGGAAGATGATGTATTTTCTGTTCTATTTTCCTGTTTATGAACTGTAAGTAGCGGTTTCCCTATCCAGCTATATTGAGTTGTGGTTACGTCAACTCCATTTGTAATATTAGTATTTTGAATTTGAATAATTCTTCCTTTCTCATCATAGAAGTTAGCCGTAAAAAGGAAATCTTCAGATCCCAATATTCTCATTCGGGTACCCGTAACCATCCCTTTAGTAGTACTGCTTTGTATCGTAGCATTCTGGGGGTTTGGAAATTCAAGATCTGAAGGATATAATAAATAAGGGTCAAATGTGGTAATTCTTTTATTTTTCAATAAATTCGGATAAAACTCTTGCCACAAATAATTATCGTAAAAGTTATTAGTCAACACGTAAAAATCCAAATTTTCTGGAATAGGATTCCGATCAATTACGACATCGGCTATTACACTAGTTTCTCCACCGGGTTCCGGATCAATTGTTCCTTCAAATGCCCCCGTAGTTTCAAAAGTTCCTTCTAACGTGATTGCTCGCATTGCCTTTCGTTCACCAGATTGAGCAGTGCCGGAAATAAACAAATCAACCTTCAAATCTGTAGGACTTAAATTCGTCAATTGCACATTAACTGTTTCCTGGAGTTGCGATAAGGTTACAGGGTAGGTTAAAAAGCCAGTCATTACAGGCCTGTTTAAATCATCATATAATGTTCCCAACCATTTGTTAGCAGCCCGCATATTACCATCCTGAGTATAGACCAACCTGTCTTTAGTGTCATAAATCATATAAACCGGAGCACATCCCGGAATCTTTTTCATAATCATCCTACCGCGGCTATCATACTCATATCGAAAACATTGTTCCTCCAATAGCTCACCATTTGAAATAGAAAAATTCCAAACATTATCGACAGCTAATTGCTTAACTCCTTCCGGTTGAATAACTGCCCGAAGTCTGTCAAAATCATCATATATATAATACGTGCACAACCAACCATCGTGACTATTTCCAATGCCGTAGTCTCCAGAAGCTGAAAATTGCACTTTTTTCAACACAGTTTGTTCTCTTTTATTTTTGAATTCAATAACCTGATGACTATTCTCATCCACCGTTTGTAATTTATAAAGCTCCCCTGCTGGATATGTTGTAGTTGTTTTGTATTGCGACCAGCCATCAAGACCAGCCATTAGCTCCCAATTACGAACAGCATCAATTTCTGTATTGGTCCAATAGTTGTAAGAAACTCCATACCCCTCCTGTATAGCAAGATTGCCCGCCGAAAAATTCTTCAGAACACGATTTAACGGAGAAGCTTCATAAATAGTTTTATTGTAATAAAAGGTTTCACCAGCAGCTGATGGAAAATTCTGGTAAAACGTCTTCTGTTCTTGAAATGGATCAATTTTTAAATTGCCAGTAGCATCGTTTGCTGCAAAAGGAAGATATCGTCTTATCTGTCTGCCTGCTTCATCATAGATTACTGGAATCACCAAATCTTTGGTAGTTTGGTCAGGCAAAATACAACCTTTCTTAATAACGGTTTGAAGTGGCCGCCCCCATCCGTCCAAATACTGAGTAGACTGGTGCACACCACGCATTCCTAAACTACCTATCTGATTGACGCCGAGAACAGGCATAATTAATTCGTTTGTACGAATATAATTTATTGCCGGGTTAATATAGGGTGGCGGCAATATTGGCGAGCCTTCCTGAGACATACCTTTGCATAACATAGCTAAAGACAAGACTAAAAGGAATACACTTTTTTTCATATACTTATTTTGTAAACTCATAGTATCTAAAATCTTCTTTATGATGTTACGTACAGACACGATATATTTAAGTCTATGGAGTATGATAATGGTAGTCATACGTTTTTAGTATATTCTTCTGAAAGTCCTTGACAATCTTTAATCGCTGAGAACTATCATACTCATAGTATTCAGTCCTTCCTCCTACGTCTGTTTTACTAGTCATTCCTATTAAAGGTTTATATGTAAAGCTTGTAACGTTTGCTGTTGGAAGAGAAGATCGCAAAATATTCATCTTTTGCATAATAAATTCATCACTTGGTAAACTACTATTTAATTGATCAATAACGGACTGTCCGCCAATTGCAGTCAGTACATCACTATAGCTTGCGTTAACAATCTCAGCAATAGGATACTGACTTTTATACCCCCACACATATGAAACTTTAGGGTACCCTACATTTGAAATTTGCAAAACTTTACCCCATTGATTATACGCATCATAGGTAAGTTCGAGCTTATAAAAACTAGAATAACTACTTTTGGGTAACGGAACAGTAGTAGATATTGAATAAATGGCCTTAGGAAGATACATGCCTGACATATAATCATAAACGGTCTTTTTTCCAAAAATCACTTTATCATGCTTTAAAGAAATCTGTTCTAAGGGTATACCTATTAAAAACTTGCCAACCATTCCTGTACTTATATCGTCCGTAAAGTCCGTTGGATAAAATATTTGATTCTCTTCCCAGGCATTATCTACAAACGACTTCTCGGATACCAACTGAGCAAAAGGATTATGAACAAAGGATTTAATAGTTGAAATAGAATTGTTTATGCCCGTTTGATTAAAATACTTCGTTGTTGTTTCACCATTTTTAAAATACCAAACAATATTGTAACCATACCTGAAAATAAGGTCGGGGCCCTCCGAGTACACAAAGGCCTTTATGGAATTTGAAGGTACTTGAGTTGCATAACTAAACTCGGTCGTTTGCACTATTGTACTATTCTTATATTGATCAATACGATTGACAAGGCCATTTGAATAATTAATTCCGGAAGGCAAATTGGGAGTAACAAAACTGCCATAGTCGTTTTGGTGCGATTCTTCCTCAGGTTCATTAAAGAACGAATATCGCGTTTTGCCTGCACCCGTAACCGATTCCTCTACCCAATCATACCCTACAGAATTACCATTACGGAATGTAGATAGAGGAATTGAAGAGCTAGAAGATTGCACAAGCGATCTAATTTCAAGATTACCACCAAACTCCCCAAAGCATTTCGTTGACATAGCATGGGCTAACACTGGTTGAATTAGCAATGTACCAGTTGTATACGTAAAACTTCTAGTTTTATTTGCCATTATAATCTTAGCTATTCTTAGGCCACCCCCTTTATAAATTGCCGGGGTGGCGGTGATCTGACTAATCTTCAATTTCCACTTCACAAAAACGTCTTTGGGTGGAGTTAATGCCTCAAACACATATGTTCCTGGCGACAAAACTGTAGGAAAAAAACCTTGATCTGCTTCAACATATTCACAATAGTCATCATTTCCATTTACCAAAGGAACTTTGAATGTCATAATTGTAGATGGTGAAGGACTGACCCGCTTGAGTCTGCCAATAGGGAAAGAAATATCGTTATATGGAAATGTGGCATCTACATTAGGACAAACTACATTTTCGAGATATTTGGTAATAGAAATGCGGGCTGATTCGGAAACAGTAAATGTATAACTGGCTGATGAGGGAACCCCTTCGTACTCACCAATTGTAGTGGATTGATTATATACTTGAATATCGGGAACTGTCGTTAGGCTAGGAATATATGTGCGGAACGAACTACCTGAAAAATCATTAAGATCATATTCAAACTTACAACTTCCCGTAGTTGGATAAATAATTTCATTTAGTGTACCAATCTTTGCGAAATCGAAGTCACTTGGCTTATCCGCTCCGTCATAAATGACACCTTCGCTGTAGATACTCACATAGTAATTAGCCCCATACACCTTTCCATTGCTAAGCCCCCAATAATCCGTATTATTAGAATTCTTTGCAATCATCGTTCCTTCGAAATACTTAAATGTGTGACTTTGAGTTTCATCATTATTCGCTATTATTTTTTCTAACTTTAATCGTTTGAAAACATGCTGGAATTGTCCGGTTTGGGCACTGTTAAAATATGTGTAAATGAATTTAATTTTCTTAATACTCTCATTATTACTATCATAAACTTTAATTTCATCAAGCTTCTTAGGGCTTAAACTGTTGGTCACTCCTACCATGTCCACTCTATCAGAACAGATAAAATCTATATGTCCCTCTGACCAAACTATTTGGGATAAACGAAGCGTTTCCTGAATAGATTTACTTCGACTGTAAACTGGATAGATATGATTAGGGCCGCATTCCATGCTCTGTCCAGAGATTGCTAATAAATCGTACTTTTTACAAGATTCCTGGGTAGGACTTTTACAGGATTCCATTTCATATATAAAGTCAATTGTTCTTTTATTTACTGTAGTAATTTTATCCAGATACCAACTAGATGTATATATAAGAGGTGACTGAAGATATGCGCCAATATCATCATCAAATTGGCTATTTGGATTCGTGGAATTTTCATTTAAAGAGCCGCTCTCTCCATATATTTTAGTAGTTTCACGTCTCTTATAATAATATTGAGTCCCATCGGCAGTGGTTATTCGAAAGCATAAGTTTTTGTTCCATGTAGAACTTATGCTTAGATCATTTTCAATGTCAATTTTCACATTTGAGGACTTGTCAAATAATACAACACCTCGAGATTTATCGATCAGAAATTTTCCGCCCCCACCCGGTAAAGAATAATAGAAAACATCAGGTTCTGCGTCTACTGAAAGTTTTGAAGCAATCCAGTCAGGACCCATAGGATAGAAACTATAATAGTATGGCAAAGTAGGGTCCTCAATATCAGCATCTTTGTAGTACCCTTCTTTCACGTCAATTGCTGGATGGGAGTATTCTATAAAATCATCATATCCCCTTATTGTACGAGATATTACCCCTGTCGCATTTAGCATCCATCCAAGCCCTGTCCACGTAGCTTCCTGGCTTGCTTTTATTCCTGACGAATGATAGTTTAAAGATATAGGAAGTTTGTAGCCATCAATATTTATTTCATATATCGGAATATTTATGTTGGGAATTCCCGTATAATACGAAACTGGATAGTCTGCATACTTGACTAATTCGCTGGCATTAGGAGAAATAGGCAAAATTTGTGGTGCCTGTACTTGTGCGCAAATCTTAGTAGTAAAAAAAAACACTATAACGGGAAAAATAAACCGTATGTCAGCCCTTCTTATATTTAATTTTACATAGGAACTGATCAAATTTCTCAATAGCATAATAATTAATATTAAACTTTATTTTATTAAATAGCCTAATCTAAATATAATTGATTGCCCTCTCGGTACCTGCTGCTTCCACAGTGCATCATAGAACAACTGCGCATTCCCCTTTACTTTTTTACTGATCTGATATTTCTTGCTCAGTCCAATCAGGGCACTCTGCTGCCAGCCGGAAAAGTTCTTCAGCACCTCAAAGTTGTCAAACCGAGCCCGATAGTTCATCTCTGCTCCACCTGTGAACCAAAAACTGCCTTTAAGCTTGTAATCCATAAAGCTTCTGAGCCCTATCCCTTCGGAAGTGAAGTTGATATCCCGGATACTTCTCCCCAGTCCGAACTTGTACGATGCGCCTAGTCCAACAACACTTTTATCATTCAGCTTATAACCGGCTGAAGCACCGACATCAGTGGTCGTCGGGAAGAAGCGATCGCTTTTCATCGTCTGCAGGTTACTTCCCAATTCTATTCTGTCCATGAAGCTTTTGGTCTTCTGCCCGTTCGGCTTAAAGTCCGGCATGGCCATATCACTGCTGCTGCCACCGAGTTTATTGATTTTATCTTTCAACTGGCTTAACTGGCTTTTCGCGGCTCCTATATTCTGCTGGATCATGGCCTGGGCACTGGTGCCACCACCTACGCGGCTCGTGATCAATTGCTGCACCTGGGCCCGGGTCTGTAAACCCGCCAGTGCTTCAGGCGTGCCGTAGTTGGCAGGTACCCGGAACAGCGAACTCAGCATTGAGTTTTTAGCCATAAACGATTGGAAGGCTGGTAGTTTGTTTAACAGCTCTAATGCTTTCTGCTCCATCCTGTTTGGATCATTTAGCAGGTCTTTGTATTCTTTCATTTGCGCCTGGTAATAATACACGTTTTTGGATAAGTCGCCATAGCTCTTAGTAAGTCCTTTAGGTAGTTTCGTGTATTGCCCTAATGCCTGTTTGATTTTCTCCTGTCGTTGTTTGACAAAAGCTTTGATTTCGTCCGATTGTTTCAGGCGGCCCTGCAACTGGTTCATGTCTCCCAGGGAAGATTGCAGTTTGTCGGTGATTCCTTTGGTAGCCCCGGTCAGTTCAGGCGCTTTATTCAGGAACTTTAGGGAGGTTTTAATGGAATCGAAATATGGTAAATAAGTACCGCACAATCGCCCCGGGTCCAGCGTAGAAACCTTTTGCATCTTTTCGGTGAGTTGCTGGTATTTGTTTTGCGCATCCCCGAACAATTCTTTCGCTTTCACCGAATCGATCTTAGCCAGTTGCTTTTGCAGCTTGCGCTCCTGTTTTGAAAGCTTATTCAGGTACTTCACTGTCTGCTTTTCCAGTTTGCCACTAACGTCCGCCTGCTTTTTACTCAGCTTATCCAGCCATTTCGTCGGGAACTGCGTAACCTTATCCACCGTGCTGATAGGTGTCTCCTGGCCATACCCGTTGATACCGGTGAAGACCAGTAGCAGGGACCAACATCCAATCAATGTGCGGTAAAAAAGCATTTTGGGTAGTTTAACGAGGTGACAACGATTCCAATAAATTAACGGTGCCGGGTAGTTTTTTGCAGTTTATAAATTTGCTGTTGCTGTCGCTCCAATTTTTTGTTTTGCTCAATGATGTACAGGGTGAGTTCCTCAATCTTGCGTAGCAGTTTTTCCTGGGTATCGGCCACATCCGTCCCATTTTGTTGCACCTGGGCGGTAGTAGCGATCTCCGGCAGGTGTTTGTATTTCTGTATAAAGGCTTCCAGGTCTTTTAGGGGCATCAGCTGGTAATCCTTTTCAAACACGTAATCCGCCCAGGTAGATTGATTGATTTTTAGTTTGCGGGCGTAGATGGTGCCGTTTACCCCCAGTTTAGCCGAATCGTCTGCAATAGAGTCCACCCCTATTCCTACGAAGCCGTTCGGCAGGATGCTCATCTTCTTGGTACCGTTCGTTTTAAAAACCAGTTTTTTATTGTCGGTGGTGCCTACAAAATTACTATCGGGGTTGGTACCGCTATTACCCGTGATCGACCACCGGTTTGAGGTATTGACGGTGATGTTTACCGGCAGTGATAAAGAGTCGGCGTTACTGTTGTCAAACGCCTTCGCTCTCAAAGCATACTGGCCGGCCTGTACGTTATTCCAGATAAACTCATACGGCGGGGCCGTCGCTTCACCCAGTTTAATCGCATCCTGGTAAAATTCTACTTTAGCAATGGACCCGTCTGAGTCCGCCGCGGTGGCCGTGAGCTTGATGTTATTGCCCGCAAAGGTTTTGTAGTTGGCGGCTGGTGCGGTTAGCGAAACGGAGGGATGGAAGTTGGACAAGTTATTAAAAACCTGCAATTCTTTGATACTATGCCGGCCCCAGGCATTTATCTTGGCTGTCATATATATGCGCAGGTACCTGCCGGTGCCCGCCACAGCGAAGGAATCTGCTTCTGCTGCATTATTGGTGCGCGTAAAAATAGTGGTCCAGTTAGTAGCATCAGTAGACACCTGGGCAAGATAATTTTTGACAGCACCATTGGCTTCCCAGAAGATCTTTATTTTACATAAGGTATACGACTGTTCAAGATCTACATACAGGTAATTGGTATCGCCCGTATAGAGATCATGGGCTGACCAACGGGTGCCCATGTTGCCGTCAACCGCATCGGAAGCGGGCGCGTACTGCCATTGGTTTAACACAGTAACTGGTTTGCCTTGTGCAATATTTACGGTGCCGCAGGTTTGGGCTTTCAGGCTGGCAGGCATACATAAGGCAAGCACACAAACGATCAAAACGAATTGACGCATAAAGTAGATGTTTGGCATTTAGGGGTAAATGCTATTAATAAATAAGTTGGTTTTTGGCAGCAGGATATAGCAATTCAGGGCCCGCATATAGGCAGGCAGGAATGGAAAATCATAATATACCGTATCTGATGCAATCAGGCAACTGCATGAAAACCTATTACTGGTTTGCATACAATCCACTTCGCACAAAAGTGAGAAAACGAAAAGGGGGAAACGGATGATGCAGATCTACTGGAAAGCAGGTTTGCGATCGGGTTTATTATGGGGTGCGGACTATGGTTTATGTAGTCGTTACTGAGGCAATGTTAGAGATAAATCTGAAACTACCAAAAAAATCTTATTAACATTATTCCATTTCTGATAAATCTTTATTCCCTGGCCGATTTATGGTTGCGGCTTGTATGTACGTCTTTTAATTGTCTTATTTTTAGACGGCCCCTGCTTTTTAGAAACATACGTCTTTCCATTTTTGTATGTTTTGAATACCAGTTCCCCTATCGTGCCGGACATACCTATCAGCAGGGGATTATTAACTCTTGCCATGATATTATTTTTTTAACTGTTTTAAAAAAGCAGCCCCGGTGAAGGGGCCGCTTATGTTTCAACTATCAGCTCTGAACAGTGGCCTGACTAACGGCACTGATCACACTACCTGTTACCGCCAGGTAACCAGCTATGGTGGTTACTATGGCCGGCAGGGCTACCGGTGCAGCCAGCAGAGCACTTGCTATGGCTGCGATAGAGAGGCCTACGATCTTCAGCTTCTGGAAGAACTTCGGCGTGGGTGCTTCCAGGCGTTGCTGGAAGGTGAGACTGTCTATTTGTTTTTGAGTCATGATGAATAGATTTTTGTTGTGAACTAAATTGTTAAGAGCGACTGCGATTTACTGATCGTAAGCCAGACTCTTTCTCCTGCATGGATAGCTTTGTACACCAGCTTCTTAACCAGCGTAAACGCTATTCTTGATCCGTTACCCATTCCCGGACCTGTAATATTGCTCACCGGTGCGATGCACCCTCTGAGTTCTTCAAGAGCATTATTGGCGGGATGAATAAGGATACAGGTTCTGCCGGGTACTTTTTCTACCAGCAGGTGATTGTTGTGATGCGGACTCCATCGTGTTTCCAGGGTGTACCGCCCTTCGGGGATACAGGAGAGCCCTCTCCTGTTATCCCGCCAGGGAAGTTCAATGGTGCAGCAGATAAGATCGTCATCCTGACTGAGCAAACCATTGGTGCCTGTTTTATGATAGGTGCGCTGCAGGTACAGCTCCATAACTAGACAGTTATTTCGAGTGAACCTTCGTTGCCGGCTTTATCGAATGCAGTGGCTTTAATCGTTGAACCGATGGCACTTTCGTTTTCACCGGATACACTGTACTTCCATAAAAGGCCATTTTCATCCAGCACTGCATTACCTTCTTCCACCAGTTCTCCTGTAGCTGTATGTATCGATACCTTTACAGCAGCTACCTCAAAATCATCGCTGGCTTCAATAGAAATGTTATCAGTTGCGAGACCGCGGTAATTGGCCTTATCTATTTTTGATACTTCCGGAAGTGTAAATGCATCTCTCATCGCCACGTTAAAGGCGCTCTGATCGCCTGTAGCGGCAGCCGCGTACTTCAGTTTTTCTATTGCATTCAGCACAATAGATTTGGCGTATTTAATTGCGCGTTTGAACCGGCTGTTTATCCCCACCTGGGCCTCATTAGGTGGATTTTTGCTTGCGCCCCTTTTTTTACTTACGACTACCTTGCCGGATTTTTTTCTCCGGAATGTCATATTGCCACCAACGGTTCCTCTGAATCCGTCTGTAAATAAATTATCTGAACTCTGTGCCATTTTAATGTGTTTTTTATTGTTTTTAAAATTGTTTTTTCTGAGCCTGATATCCTAGTGATATCCTACTGATATCCTACTCAAATCTTTACCAGTTTCCGGACCCTGAGTGAAGCAAAAGGCACCTCTCCTTTGCTTCCGGTGCAGCCTCAGTTTCCGGCGACTGACAATGCAATGTTACAAACACCTTCAGGCTATTTTAGTGACAAAGGAACGGCTCCACAGTAACAATGTCACGGGACTGCGGGCGGCGGGGAATGAATGACCTTTCTGGAGGAATGAAAATGAGGTAATGGAGATGAAGGTTTTCCATCAATTATTAAGTGTCAGCTTATTTTTTACCTGGCTGGCATACTCCTTACTGAGCGGAAGGGTTCTGTCGTGCAACAGAACATGATCTTTAAATATCTTTTGAACATAATGAATGTTGACGATATAGGACCGATGGACCCGGAAAAAAAGATGGGTCATGAGCCCTTCTTCCAGTTCTTTCATTGAATCTCTTATCAGCGTTTTTCCCTGCGCGGTAATTACATATACATATTTACCGTAAGCTTCAAATTGAATGATGTCCATGGCGTTGAATTTAACGATATGGTCGGCTACCTTAAAGAAGATGTAATAACAATAAAGATTTACTTGCATACCGGTGAGGTTTACATTAAGGAAATAATTTTATTTTGAAAGTGGGGTACGGAAATAATCAGAAGTGATAAACCCTGGGCGCTCTGGGCGGGTGTGGCCAGTTTGTAGAAGGAGAATCTATAACAAACGGAGCGGAATCTCCTAACCCCAACTCAGGAGGCAGCCAGCCCTTGCCTTTAAGCGCTATTCCATAACAGGGTGGATACAGGGCTGGTAACAGGTAAATGGTCTTTTCGTAAATGGTTACACGTTCTTTAGGGATGGTAAAGGGGAGGCTGCTGTCTGTATAGGGATAGAAAGGATGAGCGCTATCTATCAGCACGGTATGCATGCGTTTGGATGAAGTAGCAATCGCTTCAGGTTCGCTGGTGTGACAGGAGGAGATGAGAATGATGAAAATCATCAGGTGTTTGGGTGATGGCATTTTGATTGGTTTTTATTTCACGAATAGTTTTATAATCCCGTCATTCAGAAGGAACCCTGAGGTCTGTGAATTGCCGCGGTTTACATACCCCGGGGTTCCTTCTGAATGACAGGGGAGAGAAAAGCTTTAGTTTAATACTTTCAGCACATTGCCTTTTAGCTCGTGTTTGAGGCCGGTTCCTTTTAACAAGAGTAACAATGTGGGAAGGCTGGTTTTGCGTGTGGCATCGAGCGTGACCTTAATATCAGGAATTGCTCCTTTGTATTCGATAGTTATGCCATACCAATGCGCCAGCTCATTCAGCACCTGATCTACCGGCACGTTTTTGAAGCCGAAGTAACCTGCTGACCAGGAGGTGATGTTTGCAGTATCTGCCACGTGGTAATCCGGCTCTGCATCGGATGTTACCACTAACTCATAACCCGGCTCCGGTTTTCTGTTGAAGCTGGTAGTACCTACATTGATAGCGCCTTGAAGCAGGGTGATGTGATCAGCCTTCTCTTCCTGGTAGCTTCTTATGTTAAAGCGGGTGCCCAGTACCTGCACTTCCGAGTGGCGGGTTTTGATGCTCACGGGTCTGTTGGCATCAGGTATTATCGCAAAGTTCGCTTCCCCATCAAGTTCCATCTTATTGCCTACAAAGTTCAAGGTAGACAAAGCATTTAACAGCACGGTACTGGAATCCTCAAATATTATTCTGTACCGTATACCTGCAGGTGCGGAAATAGTGCTGAATGCTTTAGAGCCTTCGGACTGATTCAATGCCATCGGCCGTTTCACGTGTTTATCAGCTGTATCAAACGTATGTACGGTAACAAAATCCTCCACCGGGTACGAGGAGTCGCCGGTAACGTTCAACGCTATCTTAGTATCTCCGGCAAGGAATATCGTAGGCGGGTGCTGCCTTGTTCTCGGATCGACGCCGACGATCTCCACAGGTGGTTTCTCTGTCTCATGGTTTAACCAGAAATATAATCCGGTAAGGCAAAGTATGATCAGTGCCGCAGCCGCCCAGAAGGCTTTGCTTCTGTACATCCGCACATATACCGGGCGGGTAGCATACTCGCCCATACCCAGCTGACGGCGCAACGCCTCCAGGTTAACCTGGTGCTGTTCTTCGGGTAACTGATACCTGCTCACATCGTACTCGTTTTCTGCAAAGTCCATAATGCCTGCATCCATAAACTGTTTGTATTCATCGAGTGGAGTATTTTTCATCCACTCCATTAACTCTGCATCTTCCCGTGCGGGGATATCGTTGGCTGCATTGTATTGAGCCCTTTTAATAGCTTCCTGTAAATTCATAAAAAATGTTTTATATTATTACGACACTTAAGCCGGTCAGAATGGAAAGTTTTTTGACAGGTATTTTTCAATTATTATAAAAATAATCGGGAAAAGGGTGGACATCCATTCCGCATGGTCTTTTAAGTGGTTAATAATAAGGTCATTGGCACTTTGTACATATTTCCGTACTGTAACCCGCGAAATATTTAATTTCCCGGCAATCTGTCCCTGAGTATAATCGTACACGGTAGTAAGGTCAAATACCTTCCGTTCGAGAACGGGCAGGCGGTCGATCGCTTTGCGGGCGGATTTGTGGTAGAATTTATAAAGGATATTATCCTCAATAGAGGTATAGTCTGCTTTTTCACTAAACGACAGATGGTACGAAGCCTTTGCTTTTACCTTACGATGCCGTTCAGAATTCAGGAACAAGTTGCGCGACATGGTAATAACGTAGCCTTTAAATTTAAAGTCTTCCACCTGTCCAAGTGTGGCCCGCAGCGTCCATACTTTTACAAATACATCCTGTACCACATCGTCAGCATCAGAAGGGTTGATGGAAGTGTCTGTGAGCAGGTACTTTCGGACGATGGGTGGGTAGTGGTCATAAATAGTGGTAAATGCATGTTTGTCGCCGTTAGCAAGCTTTTGAAGCAGCTCGGGTTCGTTGGTTAAAACGGGATAAGTCATGAGTTTTATTTTTGTTTACATGTACTACGACACTTAAGTGCATCGAAATGGAAAGTGTTTTGGCAATTATTTTTAAAGAAAGTTGTAAAAAAGCAAAATTTATCCTGCGCGAACGTATTCTTTGTAGTTGTTTGTACTACAAAAAAGGGAGAGAAAATACTACTTTGGCCAGTTATCTCTCAAGTTCTTATTAGCGAAAATATAGTTCCGGCAATTTGACCGCTGCAGGAATGCAGCGCTAAGGGGAAATCATCAGGACAATTGGGTTAGGGTGTTGTTTAAATAAGGTATCGTCTATACATCAAAGAAAAGAAAATATTTTATAATAACCTGAAGGCAGAGGTGTTTTTTTAATGTGTACATTTATTGAATGAATAGGTCGGCGATGGTGGGCGGCATGCCCCCGTTCGCTAACCCGGTGCCGGTGGTCGTCGATGCCAGCGTGAACACCTCTTGGAGAGGCTTTATCTGAACGTCAATGAAATACAGGAGCTCCCCGGAGAAGTTATCACCAGGTCCCCAAATATTAGGGTTCTATTGAAGAATGGAGAAAGTCGGTGCCCTCTGGGAGAAGTGAGGATTTACTGGGAAGGGGGAAAGTTAGAGCGTAGAAGCGGACAGCATAACCCTCAGGGGAAAAATAGA